>JAMKCH010024603.1:0-36179 GCA_023653785.1 Ophioderma brevispina
AACTTGAAAAAAAAATTTCATATTTTGTGGAAAAAATGTGCCAGTGCCCGCTTTTTACTATGCCTGATTGGTTCCTTCCAAAACCGATTGATTGAAATTCAATTTTTACATACGGCAAGAAGACAATTTTGAGCTTTAAGTGGACTTATATCTTGAATTAAACCAAAAAGCAAGCAATTGTTGTTCTGCAAACTTTTAGTTCGTAAGGAAGAAATTTGTGCGAAAAAATGATAGCATTTGAAAATTCAATGTTCGCACCATTTTTAAAATCATAGGCGGTGGAAACGATTGATTCAAAATTTAGGTCTCATTCTATATGATATGTGGTTCCTACCACGCTATTGAACCCACGAGGTCCGAGCACGAACGTATACCAACGTACACGAGATTAAGGCGCTCATGCAACACAAACGCAGGGGGGGTAGGGCACCGATCTGCTCAATTTGGGCATGGGGAATTTCCAAACGGTAATTTGGTTAAATGCTATGTGCATTTACTATGGCAGTCGCGGTATCCAGTGACATTAAAAAAATCATCTATTAAACCTTTATTCAAAAGTCTCGTAAAATATCATGGTAAAGTAAGAAAAAAATTATTGGTTTAAAATTCCGTCGGGATGAGTGGATTAACCACGCTGTAAAATAGGGTCATTTCCAATAACGAGTCATTTAGATTTAAGATTTGGGACCAGGCCTAGTCTTTAGTCAATCTGTATGTAACCGTTCGATATGCGTATAAGAGCCGCACATCCTACAGTAAAAGTGCTTGTTCGATGTCTTTGGGATTAACGGATAGGTAGTATACATTTTGATATCAGATGGAAAGTCCATATTTCTCATTGTTGTCCTGAAAATTTTAGCTTTCAAATCCCATTCTTTCTCAAGAGATAGATAAAAAACTCGGTTTTAGTGGTTAACTCAATATTAGCACAGTAGTGCAATAGGCGCGTAGCACTATACATTTATCGCGTCTTCTAGCATCAAAACGGCAAGTCTGTTTCCAAGGTATTTAAAAAGTGTGTTGTACAAGGTCGGCTCTCATATCAAGTAGAGAACACGATAGACAAAATCGGAACAAGCACTTTAAGTCTTTGAAACAGACTAGCACCTGGAAGTTGATGCGTTTTGAATTTGAGGTTTGGTTAGGTTGGCATTGTCCACCCCCTTGACACAAACGTATACTACGATTTGTATTTTGACAGGGTTTTGGCTCATATCGCCTACCACTTTTTGCTCAAATTTCCTTGCCAAGAATGATTTGTCAAGTGATTGCATTTTTCGTTTTTGGGGCGTGGTTTTTGCAGCTTCTCCGGTTACGCACAGTTTGTTTGTCAGAAAATGACCGTATAATGAGTCTTTAACACCATAGAATCTATATACATGTTTACTGGTATTATATATGAGTGCGAATCTTTCTGCGGGAGATGCCAAAAAATCCGACCTCCCCTCCCTTTTCCCCGGTAACCACTGACCTCTATATCAGTGGGTTTAACACGTAAAAGCGGATCTTGATGAAAATTCGAATTTTTTAGATGTCGTCAGGGCTGGTTTGATTACGGCAAATTTATCACAGCTAGTCCGTACTTCACGAGGAAAAAATTCTGAGTTATTGATGTATTTGAGCAACATTTTGGCACATATTCTAGCATCTAGCTCTATGTGTGCCACCCTAGAAAGAATATACGACTTGAACCAGGGGCCGGACACGATCTGCTCGATTGGGCATTTGGGATTTCCAACGGTAATTATGGAATTCTTGCATGCATTTTCAATGGCAAATGTGATAGAATGAAAGGGTATATGAGCGCTCGCTTCTCAGGTTCTACCTGCATCATATTACCTTTACTCTAATCAGCAAACACTATTAATTAATTATGTACTGCCGGATCAATATTGAGTTAAATACTAAATTTCATGGGTTTGCATCAATATTGATCCGGCATTACATAATTAATCAATACTGTTTGCTGATTAGAGTAAAGGTGTTGGCTACTTGGGATTCAACCCCAACGTACGGGCTGAATAGCTCAGTTGGTAGAGCACTGGTCTCGCAATCCAGAGGTCACCGGTTCGAATCCCGCTTCAGCCAATTCCTTACTCATTTATAATTGTTCTTCAATCAACGTGCATCAAATATGATCCAGTAAATAAATGTACAAACGCCGTTTACCCATCTTGAG
Organism: Ophioderma brevispina; assembly: GCA_023653785.1. Taxonomy (NCBI): domain Eukaryota; kingdom Metazoa; phylum Echinodermata; class Ophiuroidea; order Amphilepidida; family Ophiodermatidae; genus Ophioderma; species Ophioderma brevispina. Next base: position 2,180 of record JAMKCH010024603.1, read on the forward strand.
TTATATATATTTATATACACTTTCTCTCACAATCATGGTCATAAGACTTTGTCGAACTTGTATGACTATTAAATTTTGTGATTCTAGCACCTTTATATTTGTTTATGGTTCATAAGATATCCTCGAAAAATGTTAGTTCCTAAATTTTCGTTGATTCAGATGTAATTTGATGTTATGAGCAAATGTTCGTATCACATACGGTAAACGCGAAATTACAACACATTGACCTTTGGCTAAAAAAATACGAATTTTTCCACATTAGGTCAAATCTGCACGTAAGAGGCCCACATATTATTCGTAGGTCAACAGTCTGGGGGATGAGCCTGTCGATTACGAAATGACCCTTTAAATTGATAATTGCGATAACTTGCATCAACAGAAAAGGTTCGACACTCGCATCTAGCACACAAGACAGCAGGAAGTGACTCTGGATGCTCACAAGTCCGGCGTGTTTCAGATATCAAAGATGATTGCTTTAAGAAGCCGACTGAAGACATCGAATCTGAGAGTGAGTTAAAATTGATCAGATATTCCTTGCTATCCTTCTCGGAAAACAGAAAATTTGCACCAAAAATTGTGTGCGTGTGGGTGCGAGCGCGCGCGTTTGTGTGTGTGCGGGTACACAATGTCTCATTGGGACGTTTCCAAGCCTTATGGGGACTTTTTTCTTTGTGGGGACATTTTTAAAAAAGCTAATTAATATGTATTAGTCTTAGAGACAGTCCGTCACCCTAATTTACATAATATAAAATTTATTCAGCTAAAGACAGCCCGTCACCCAAAGACAGCTTAAGACAGTTGGCTTAGTAAGTGGCTCATTTTGACACTATATAATAAGCCAAAAAAAAGACCATTGTCCTAAGTAGGGGACTATTTCGGCAAAAAACAAGCAGTATCAGGGGTATCTTCGGAAGGATTCCGTGCTCCCCAGGACTCTAATACCAAATCATCAACAACTTTTTGATTTGTTTTATGGTCCTATTTACAAAAATTTCATGGTGCACTTTTTGGCAAATCCAAAATGGCGTCAAAATGGCCTTCCAAAAGGGAAAATCAATAAAACATGGTATGTACACCAACCGATGTTCACATTGGTAAAATATTAATTGGATATTTGGTTTTTGTAATCATTAGTTAATATTTTTTAAAAATTTTACAAAAATAATCTTTTTCCCAATCTAAAAAAATTCCAAATGCGTCTTAATGGCTGCCCAATGGTAAAATCCATAGAAAAGGATGTAACGATATCCAAAGATGTAAATCATTGGACAATATTCATTGAAATTTATTTTATAATTATTTGCGAATAATTTTCCATCATGGATCCTTTCCCATGAAAACAAGTCCAAGATGGCATCCAAAATGATCGCCAAATGGGTAAAAACATAGAAAATGGTGTTTACATCTGGCGAAAAATGAAAGGTTTAAATTGGAAAGATGTACCATTGGATTATATAAGAAGTGGCTGCCAAAATATCAAACTCAATAGAAAATCCATGCCATATAACATCCACAAACTTTGGTAAAGCCGAAATAATTAATTTAAATAATGATTTTCTGTCATTAGTAGCTAAATGCATTTAGTACAATTACCACAATACATGATGGAAGCCAAAATGGTCCCAAAGTAGGCCAATAGTACTAGAATGTGTTCCTTCTTTTAAATCATCACAACGTTTTTCAGGTTATTTTAGTGTCTATATACAGTAGTAATAGGTCACGCATCATTTTAGTTAGCGATTTTCCCATTTCCACCGCTTATAACTATCCGCGCACGCCAGCAAGTCCATCACTTCATTAAGGCAGACTCATACAAGTGCTGGTGCGTGGGCATGTAATTCAGCTAGGAGTTCGGATGAAATCATAAAGTGGCAATAATTGGTCGGACATTTTATACAGCATTGCCCATCGCTTACCAAATATAGCAAACTGTAAGTATTCTAGGAAACCAGTGAGCTGATCATACATACGTGGATCCTGAGTTTCCTATACCCGGAAATCATTTTGTTCCGAAATTCTTATTCATTGTGGGATAGGAAGGCACCAAACTATGTAGGAGTAGATAAAATAAATAGCGCAATATATTCTAATCTATGTTGTTTTGGTGTCATAAAATACGGTAATTTTTTTCTGTCCTCTGTGCAAAAACCGCTTGCCTGTACATCAATTTAAACCAGTAACAAGTACTCTTTGTTGCCTTGTATTTTTTTTTTTGGGTGCGCCACAAAATGTGCGCGGAGTTTAAAGAGGGCGCACTAAAAACCTCCCGAGCGTGCATGGAGTGATGAAACCGTATGACACAAAACACCATAGAAATATATATGCGCTATTTATTTTATCTACTCCTACATCGGTGTGCCATTCCTATCCCACAATGCCATAAGGAATTCGGAAAGAAATGAAGTTCCGGTAGGAAAACCCAGGATCCACGTTATTGCCATTACAGCGGCATGGAATTTTATATCGAGGCGGGGGGGAACCAAGGGGCCATGGCCCTCCACTTTTCAAATCGCCCGATAGCGTAAGTGCGTATCATAGCTGCATGAGACAACAATAGTAAATTATTGACATTGCTCATATAATGTGCCAAGTGACCCCTCCACATTGAAATCGTTCCGCCGCTGCTGGCGTATTAGTATTGGCAAACCGCCAAAATAAACTATACTAACAAAGTTATTATTTACTGGACAAATTCCGGCTAGGAATATATCAGATAAATGTTTACGAAATGACATTTAAATATAGCGATTGTCCACCGTTACAAACTCTTCATTATTCCTTAAAAAACTTGATATCCCAAGGAATTTCAAAATACTGGCACTATGAAACTAGGTCAAGGTTCCCAGGAATATTAAAAGTTTCGCAAGAAATTGATAGGCAGTGGACGATGGCTAATTAAAGTGTGCATTTCGGTACTATTTGTGCCTACACAAAAAAAAAAAATATTGTAAATTAACATGATGTAGTATTGAAATTGTTCAGATAAGGCGCAAGTGGGCCCTAACTTAGAAAACAGGGCTTGACTTATGTTATTAAGGGGCTGGCTGTTATAGCATTTTCAATGTATTTGTTTATTATGGCAGCATTTTGGACAGCCATCTTATTTTTTATTTTAAAAAATGATGAGAACTAATACCATGAAACCAAATTCCTTTTTTAATTCGACCTTCAATGTTGTACACCATTTTGGAACGCCTCTTGATTTTTTTAAATTCGGGAACAACATTCTACTAATGGGAAATGACTTACTAATGATTAGTAACCAAATTCCAATGAAAAAATATTTCCCAATTGGAACATCTTTTGGATGGGATCTACCATTTTCTATAATTTCACTCATTCTGGATGCCATCTTGAATTAAGCAAAAAAAAAGACAGTCTTGTCAAAGTAAACTGGATCATTTTGGACACTAGCAAGCAAAAATCATATATTACTATATATAGATATATGTGTGAGAGATTGGGAGACATATATATATATGGTGTGTGTGTGAGAGAGATTGATGGGTCCAATAACATGCCGTGCTGGCGCAATTGATTAGCGCAATACGAGATCTAAACGGAAGGTTGTGGGTTCGAGTCCCATCCACAGCAAGTTTCATTTGCGATAATAAGCTACGGTCCGCGACTGTCAATAAAGCTCTCACCACACACATATATACAAAGAGGTTCTATAAGATAGAGAGGTAAAGCATTACGTTATCTTAGAAAGTATCGTCTCGCATGTTTTGCCGACAACAAAGAAAACATAGAGTCAAGGAACAATAGAAAGCAAATAGGCTTGCCTCCACTTATTCCCATACTGGGGGTGCGCCTTGCATAATACACTAATCGGTAGTGAGACAAATGGATATATGTGTTAGAGGTGGCACGGTGTAATAATAGTGCACCTGGATCATTGTGCTCAGATAATCTTTTTTCCCATAAGCAATGCACGCTTGGTGAAAAGATGTATTCATTGAGGCGGGTTATTTAACTCAAGACGGACTGACGTGTCATTCAATCGTTGTGTGGCATGGTTAGGACAAAATTTACCACCCAATAGCACCAAACATCCAACAAATGAATTTGGCCGGATTGTTTGTATCGAGTGGACATTTATGTTGTATAACAGCACCCAAAAAATAATATTGTGCCGTGCAATTTCCAAATGTCAGCACCAGCCACGGACGACTGGTTTTGAAATGGGCTTCACCCCCTTGCATCTCTATATATCTATATATATATATCTATATATTATATTTATTATATATATTCTATATGACAGTAATTCACAAGATGTTTAAGTACTCAAATCTCTCACACATATGGTTTATAAATATTACGAGTGCTTGTTGTATCAAGAATGATGATCACATCGTGCTTATGGACGGCATTACGCACCGAAAGCTATGGTTGTAGAAACTCGAATAGACCCATCACATGACCGTGGTGGCGCGCAATTGATTAGCGGGCATCCGAGATCTAAACGAAGGTGGGTGGGTTCAGAGTCCCATCCCAGCAAGTTCATTCGCGATTTATAATGCTACGTCGCCGCTTCTGTCATCAAACTCTCACACACATATATAATATATTTTCTAGATGACAGTAATTCACAAGAGGTTTAATTAGCTCCCAATTTCCTCACACAATGTTTATAAAATTATACGAGTTGCTTGTGTATCAGAATGTGATCACCTCGTGGATATGGACGGGCATTACGCACCGAAAGCTATGGTGTAGAAATGCGGGAATGGACCCATCACATATGCCGTGGTGGCGCAATGATTAGCGCATCGAGATTAAACGGAAGGGTGTGGGTTCGAGTCCAGCCACAGAAAGTTCATTTAGCGATTTAAATGCTACGTCCGCGCTGTCATCAACCTCTCAAACAACATATAAGATATAACCCTATCGCACCTTTGGAGGACATGATCTTTGTTATGTACTATGAATACGTAGGGAGACCATTTACAGTCTCCCTAACGTTTCCTTTAGAATTGAGGTTTATTCCGTTAAAAAGATATGAATATTAATTTATGGCAAATGAAGGGTAATCCACTAGAATACCAAAGGCTATTGTATGAATATTAATTAATTTAAATAAACTTTAAGAGCTCATTATAAGCAATGAATTATTTAACTGTCTACCTAATATACCATTTGTAGATTTATATTATATAATTTATATTATATATCTATATTAATTCTTACTATGGTGTCAAAAGTAAGGTCCCCACCATCCCGTCCTGGACGCCCGTGTTCGAAATAGAGTTGGATTTTTGGAGGTTCTTGCAAATCAGCCATTATTTTGCCCCCCAATTTGCACCTGATTGATTGCTTCCTCCAAAACCGCTGAGGAATTCCTTTAATTTTACCATGCGGGCAAGAAGACATCTTTTTAAGCAATTTGCTCCGCCGAATTTACTTCAAGAGGACATCAAAAAAAGAGAAAAAAAATATTTCTAAGAAAAGATCATCCGTATAAAAGGCCCCATTTACGTGTTATGTGCGTGGTATGTAAGGATACAAAATACCTAAATGGACGTTTTAAGCCTAATGGGTTTTTTTTTTGTGGGGATTCTTGGTGAGACCTAAGGGGACGTATTGGTACAGAATCTGTAGGTGTATGATGATTAATGATAATTTTGATAATTTGTGTATTGTCTCAGCAGCACCAAATTAAAAAAAGAAAGGCTCACCCATCCAATCTCGCAGACTACAAGGCGACGGGAAATGACTCTACACGGACGGGAACCAGTGATGTTTTGGACATCCAAGGTGATAATTGCTTAAAGAAGGAGATTGAAGACGTCAGCTCTGAGAGTGAGTTAAATTAAACTTATTACCCGTTTTCCTTGTCGTGTATGTGTATGTCCGTGTTTGGGTGCGATAGATCGCGCGTGTATGTGTGTCGAACCTGGGACCGAACCTGTGACCACAGTAGTGCGAAGCGCCGGAAGACTCACTGCGCTAACCCGGTCTAATAAAGATCCTCGGAAGTATAACAATGGGCTTTATCCCATGTTTGACTTTGCAACCGAGGACAGGCAAAGTGTGTGTGTGTTTGTGTGTGTGTGTGGGGGGTGAGGGTGTGTGTGTGTGTGTTTGGGCGCGTGTGTCGTGTGTTTGTGTACGGATATTTAATACCTTGTGGGGACGTTTTAAGCCTTATAGGAACTTTTTCCTTGTGGGGACGTTGGGGGGCACACCACTAAATCCTTAAGCATTTGGTGTAACCCTTTATAGTCCCGGTAAAAAATAGTGCCTATGCGAGATATATCAGCGTCCCGAGAGAATCAGGTTTGCATGAGTCTTGCTTGTTTTTATGAAAAGGATAGAATAGGATCCCAATATTATAAATCTGTTAAGAAAATGTTCCAAATCGCGTGTGTATGGCTACTGGGTGTCGGAATGATATGATGGCTCAATCTGGTATTGAGGAGATATAAAGTGAAAGCTGAAATTCGTGATGGCTCTGTCCAAGTGCTTTTTTTCTCAAAAGTTCAACTAAAAATGTTGCAAAAAAGCAACTTTTAATTAAATTTTCACATTAGTTTAAGCTATTCATACAAGCAAAATATCGAAAAAATTGTCACATGGGGCTCATGAATCATGTCATATTTACGTGCATTTCAATGGGAGAGTTATTTATTTGTGTGCGCCACAATATTGCTGCGCCGAAATACCGGGCCATGCCGAAACACCCGGTCTTTCGGCAGATGACCTTGCCGTATGGCAGGGGTATCTGCCGAAACGCCCGGTGTTTCGGCAATTATTCATGCCGAAAATGCGGGCTACGTCATTACCCTGCCGAACGGCAGGGTTACTTGCCGAAACAATGGGTTATCCCAGTAGTTCGGTACAGAGGGATCCTTATTACAGCGTGCGGTTGTTGGATGTAACTAAGTTCTTTTGTCAATTGGCTGTACGGACACGGATGACACGAAATAGGTGTTCAGTTGACTCAGCTCGTACGACAGGCTAAGATTAGCTTTAAGCAAATAATTTTAGGGCCTGTTCATTATTTACGAGGGGGCCGCAGAAATTGAACGATGTGTTTGGAAAATTGCATAACCCCCCAATGTAAAGTTACATAGGCCCTATTGCATAGAACCCATAGGCCTACACCCATCCCACACAATTTACATCATATGATTTACTGCTGATATGCATATAGGTGCTTGGTTTACTGAATAATAAATTTAACATGACCCCCTCCATCAGGAAAAAATAAAATCACATTACCCCTTATTGTCAAGTAGAAAATCACATAGGTCTAATCCCAATGTTGTACTCACGCACCGGACCCTAATAACCAAACCCTAACCTAATTCATAACCCTAATCTTAACCCTAGGCCCTATAACCCCGACCCTAAATCTAACCCGTGTTGCAACCGGCCTAATCAATAAAGGGTGCCTTTACAATGGGAGCCATATGTATTATTAAAGGGGGATGGCCCGATTTAAGGATATGGAGTTTTCATCTTGGCCTACACTCCAAAACCACGTCTGTAAAGTTTCGCGCCGATATTTCAATCCGTTTTGATGCGAGAGCTAAAAACGTGATTTTGTAAGCCCCATAGAGTACTGTGTAAAATTAATATTGGTCGACCAAAATAGGGCACGTTTTCGCTCATAACTTCCAAACCACATAGCCTTTGGCTCTAAGATTTCACAGGGTAAATGAGAAAAATAGTAGCTTTCTTCTGGTAGCAAAATGTTGACCACTTCCGGTAAAATATGGGGCTTCTGGGGACGAGGCTATTAGCGATCGGGCCATGGACCTTTAATGCATATAACGTATACATTGTTTCCGAATTCGGCTACCTTGCTAAACGAACGTTTAGCAAGGGGTCTAACGGGAGATACCAGCAATTTAATCCTGATTTTTTACCAGGTGTCTTGTTATGATATTTGTATAGGCCATCCCTTGGGCCATCTGAAAAACAAAGTCTTAAGTGTCGCGAGCGGTGGAACGTGACAGAGCGGTCAATGACCTCTAAATTTGATCGTTCTTCACCAATTAGCTATTCTTTAGCGTACTGATCACATGATTAAAGTAAAAACATACACAAATTGGGTATCATTTTAAAGAAGAATAAAATTATCTATTCGAGGATATCAAATTTTGCGCTCTGACATTGAAACAGTACTTAGTTATAGGCCAAAAAGTGGTGATTTTTTTCAACTTTTTGCTATTTTTTGCCTTAGGCTGGAATTATAACGAAAATTGGCCATTGAAAGCTATCAAGAGTTTTCTTCATTCTTTTATTATAAAATTTGACCTCTATATATAGCTACTACACCTGAGAAGAAAAGAAGAAAAGTGTTTCCCTTTTATAATTTGCGAAGGTATTTAAGTTGACCAACTCAATTTCCGTTATTTTAACCAATTTTGCTTAATTTAGGCTGTTCCTCTGAAACAATAATTGATCGTTATATGCACCCTTCGAAAAAAGTTGTAAATCTGTCATTCAGGTTGGAATATGGATAAATGGTTCATAATTTGAATAAAATGGTCTTCAGGCACCATCAAACCTTTCGGGGGTTCTGTTAGGACTCTAAGAAAACAAACCTTTGGAGAACCATTAACGGTTCTAAAGGTTTGTCTGAGATTCATGGTTTCTTTCATCGCCATTAAGAAGCTCTTTTGGAGCGGCAAAAAAGGTGTTTGTGTTATATAAACAATTAGGGTTTCAACTCATATCCCTGGGGTCATATAATGCGCTGAAATGACGTATAATTCACATAATGCAACTAGAGTGCCATACATTGAGTAAAGAAGCTTCTAGGATATCAACACGTCTTCCTTGAGCTCTCCTAGCAGCTGGCGGCAGGACAGAATCTGAGCAATTTGTAGTTGTATTGGTTAAAATAGTGACAATTTGGCCTCTGATAAAGTTTAACCCCCTAAACAAATTCGGGAATTGCCCAAAATGCTTGCAATTTTCAGATACTGGCTGTCCAATTAACTTAGATGTCCGGTTTTAATTAACTATTTTCAAAAATATAAATATCGTTTTCGAAAAAGTCATTAAAGTGTCCTCATCATCGATTAACAAGATCATTAGTTCGAATTGAAATGTCTTGGATTGTTTATTCAATTTACACCAAATTATTGGCAAATGACAAATTATCAATCAAAATGTTATTTCGTCCCCAACATTCCAAATTTACAATTCTATAACAAGAGGAACCTTGGATATCATCTTGTTTGTATTGTAAAGGCCAAAAACTCAGTGCAAAAAGTGCTGATTTACCTCCCGATGAACAATATTCGGCAATTATTCATTTCATTATAGTGGCGGACAATATGTTTGTGAATCATGTCCCCCGACAACAACTTTACTAAGGAAAACCCTCCACAAAAAAGTAATACTAATGGTACCAAACTTTTTCGTTATTTTTCAAAACGAGGGTGAAATGCACAGATTTCAATATCGTATGATAGCGAAGAAAAAAATCAGAAAGAAATGTGAGTTTCTTGAGGGTGGTTTTGTACAGGAGAATATACTAGGCAGTAGTATCTTGAGGTGTGAAAAACTGTAAATACTTAATCTATGGTTTCTCGGAGATATGATCAACAAGGGTCCTTGTCATCCTATCATCACAACTGTGACGATATATGCAGACCTTGTCAGGGGCTGATATACAGTGCGATTTCCTTGGCTGTGTCAAAACATACTCACTACTTGCCATCCCGAGCAAGAAACATGGAACACTGTTTGAAGGACACTGATACGAACACTTGTGGAAAGTTTAAAGGACATCTTTTGCCCTGAAAAACTATCTCCTGAAAACTCCCTCATTGTCTCTTTGGACCACCCTTTCTAAATCCTTGATGCTCAGAGACTAATCATAGCTAGCGCACATGGTTGAGTAACAGAATCGGCAAAGGAGGCTTTATGTCCGTTCCAGTGGTGAAAGAATGCTGACCAACTGTTTTAGACAACCTCAAATCAGGTAAAGTTGACATGCTCTTTCTTCTTTTGAGACAAAGGAGCTTGAATGGTGTGAGGAATTTCGCGATGCACGAAAAGAAAATTGCAACGCTTTGGATGGAAAGACATCAAGCATAGAAAAGTGGAAAAATTCGGTCATGATTCAGTCAACATTGATGAGCTGAGGAATAGGAAAACACTCTCAGACGAGAAAAAAAAAAAGGAAAGACCATCCCAAAAGCTGATGTTACAGTGATTGATGATCTGATAGATGGTCTGATGTTTTTGTCCAGAAACAGTATTCCCATTGCCTTCACTATTGGGCGTGCTGCTTAAATTAGTATTTAAAGAACACGCTAGTGCAGATTCACAGTACACATCCTATGCGAACAGGTGGGAATTTTTTTGCGCCCCTCCACAATGATGAAGGATATGTAAAGGGCATCCCGGACCCGGAAAGACCACGCTGGGGGGGAGGTTGGTGGCAGGGCCCAAAAGAGTGCTAAGGATTTCCACAAGTGTTAGTTAGAGTGCCTTCAAGACAACATTTCCCGGTTTTCTTGGTATGGAATGGCAAGAGGATGAGTATTTCAACACTAGCAAATCACACTTATACCTAGCCCCTGGGCGAGGTCTGCTATAATAAAAAGTTGTGACGCGAGTGTTCATGGCAAGACTGAGATGTGACATCATGAACGTGCGACAAGCACCCTGTACCATGTGAAACTCATTACTGAGAAGGCCCACCAGAATGTACTATTGACATTAGCTTTGGCCAAACAGTTATTGCTGCTATTGCCGAATTACACGTATTCACCGAACGGTGTTATACCGCAGATTATGGTAAAACATGTCAATATTGATCAGCATCAGTGATTCAAGTGGGAGAGGCTCTAACTGTTGACAAGATTTGTCTGATACCCTGAAACGTTCTCATTGGCTCGATGTCATGGACATTCATCGTTGCATGATGCAGTGGCGTTAGCTAGTGGAAGTGGCGCCCGTGGCAAGATGTTGTTAATTGGCGCCCCCCTCGCTTTAGGGGTCCTAATGGTGGTTCAGAGGGCAAAGCCCCTTACGGGGGGTCCAGGGGCGGAGCCCCCGGAAGCTCGCGGTTAATGCAATTTGATGCTTTACAGAGCCTATTATCTCATTGTTCATGAAGAAAATGATATCTTCTTGCCCCGGTGGGGTCCAGAGGGCGAAAGCCCCCTGAAGCTGCTCTGGTTTTAGCATGTTTGGGCCTTCTGGAGCTCCAGATATTATCTCGAAGTAGATGAACTTTACTGCCGCTGGGGAGGAGGTCCAGGGGGCCTGGCGGGGGTCCAGGGGATGAAGCCCCCGGAAGCTCTTAGTATGTTTGAATGCCTTGGGAGAGTTCTCATCTCTTTATCTTGAAGCAGATTGAATACTGTCCCTGGCGGGGGCCAGAGGGCGGAAGCCCGGACGGAAGATCTAGATTTTGTAGATGTTTAGCTCGGAATTTAGAGAGCTCTCATATCATGAAACAAATGATTTATACTGCCCCTGACGGGGGTCCAGGCGGCGCAACCCCCGGAAAGCTCTAGAGGTGTTTGAGCATGTTGAGTACATTTTGGAGAGGCTCTCATTATTCATCATCATGAAGAGCAAATGATTATACTGCCGCTGACGGCGGGTCCAGGGGCGGAAACCCCCGGAAGCCTCTGAGGTTTTAGCAGTGTGAAGTACATTGGGAGAGCATCATTATCTCATATCATGAGAAAATATCTATACTTGCCCCTGTGGGGGGTCCAGGGGGCGAAGCCCCGGAAGCTCTCAGAGTTTTAGAAAGTTTAAGTACCTTACAAAGGGCTCTCAGTATGGAACTATAGGACCTACTAGCCTGTGACAGTTTTCAATTTTATTTGTCCCCAACGTTCATTTCAGCGAGCCCCTCCTGACAGCTGGCCCCGGGGCAAGGTGCCCCCCCCCTTGCCCCCCCCCCAGCTACGCCACTGCTTGAGTGGAATGCTGCTTGAGATGAATTAAATTATGCACCAAGGGATATGAGTTAAATCCTACTTAACCATCAAATCATTCAGATCCATTCCTGTTTCAAACGTACACCCAAGATGGCTGATCTTTCCAGTAAGGATGACTTCCATTTCTTCTTACGAAGATAGTGAAGATGATGGAAATTGGCCAGTATAATATGGAAGATCCAGCTTACAGTTGGGAGCGGCATGTATATTTAATAAGTAACATGAAATAGGCTAACTGTTGATTACATTGAGGTCAGAGGGTGTTTTGAATCAATCCCACAAGGCAAGCCAATGTTATGCCTGTACTCACTGTTACTAAAAAGTTAGTTTAGGATAAAAAGTGTTCAATACGTTTAAGAACCACAAGACATTTCATGATGTCATGCTAAAAATAAACGCTTTGTGGGCTAAAATACGCGTATAGGTCAGGGTATTATAGTATGTGTTAAAAATAGGATTGCGTGGGATCGCAACCCTATTTCAGATGAATTTCCAAAAACTGCCTGCATTGTGGGATTGACTCGATACCATCTGAGTGATGTCGGTCTGTATAATAAGTGAATATTGCATGCTGCCTGTATGGTTAACCCGGGGGCACTGACTGGGTCCGTAGAGGAAGTGGTTGTTACGGTTTGTGCGGGGGGGGGACCCATAAGACCACAATGGTCGTTTAGCCCCCTCCAGGCAGTTATAAGCCCCCAGTTGACGCATAATTCAGTCTTTAAGGTCCTCTTTTGGGGAAATTGGGTGTTTTTTTTTTTTTTTTTTTTTTTTTTTTTTTTTTTTTAAAAACACTAAAATTCCTCAACTTTCATTTACTAAAGCCTACTTTGAGGGACAAAAATTAGTTTCCAAGTTCAGGTTCGGGAAGTCTGCGGCCGCAAAATTGCCTACCAAGAACAAAGTATGCCTTATGGTTCTTGAATGAAACCAATGAAAACCGGAATGTCTTCAGACACCTTCGTAAGAGCCATTTGCAGGTAGTTTAGAACAGTTAATGTTATTCTTCAAAGGGTGTTAATTTTGTTGGCCCGTGAGGAGAGGAGAGAGGCAAAGAGGGGGTATCACTTCATAGGAGCTTTCTTCCCAAATTTAGAAACCCCATTGCAGACCCATTAACGGTCTAGACCCCCGAAAGGCTCTGATGGGTGCCTGACGCACCTTTCTGCCTTTTTTATATAATGTATTGAACCATTAATTCCATATTCACGCTGGAAGGACAGGATTTACAACTTTTTTCGGAAGGAGGCATATAACGATCAATATTGTTGTCAGAGGAGGAAACAGCCCGAAAATTAGAAATTGGTTAAAATACGGAAATTGAGTTGGTTAACTTAAAATACCATTACGCAAACTATAAAAGGGAAAACACTTTTCTTCTCAGGTGTATGTAGCAAATATATAGAGGCAAATATTGGAAAGGAAAAATAGAAGGACAAATATTGTAGCTTCGTGGACAAATTTTCTTTATATTCAGCCAGTAAGGCAAAAAAAAAATAGCAAAAAGGTGAAAAAATCATCACTTTTGGCCTATAATTAGCCTTATAGTCCGAGGTGCTCTGACTAGACACTCCATATTGGGTTGGTCGTGTACTAGGTCATGAGAATGAAAGTGTATATAGCTATTGCGGTCCATCCACGAAATTTTAAAATGACATACTAACCTTTGACTCCTTACAAATCCATACATAATGTCACTATTCTTATTTCTAACGGATGTGGCAGTTCATGTCAGTTTTGTACTTACGAGGATGTTTGGAATCAAGAGACTGGTTGCAAAAGAAGAAAATTGAAAGGCACTAAAAGTATACTAATGCATTTGCCGTTAATTACAAATTCCACATCAAAAAATTTGCAGAAGAAGAAACATGTTTACATAAATACCTCAGAATTCGCTTGTTTTTTGGTCCTTAATTAGTATTTCATGGAGAATAACACCCACGGAGTCGGCATATAACCAATGGGTCGGTAAGTGAAGTATTGTAAAAACTTTTTTTCGACAGGTTTTTCCGTCCGAAAAACCTCGCGATATCCTATGTACCTAGTTCGTAGCCGGGCTTCGCCCGGGGGCTAAGACGTGTCGAGCTAAACAGCTACTGCTTCAATTGAATAGCGCAAAATTGATATCGAATAGATAATTTATTCTCTTTAAATGATACCCATTTGGTATGTTTACTCTTTATAAAATATGGTGATCATTAGCGCTAAGAATCGCTCTATTGTGAAGAACATGCAAATTGAGAGGTCATTGACCTCTGTGAGTCACGTTCCACCGCTCGCTACACTTAAGACTTAGTATTTCAGATGGCCCAAGTATGGCTATACAAATATCATAACAAACACCTGGTCAGAAATCAGGATTAATTGCGGTATCTCCCGTCTAATGGGGCTATGTGGTTGCTGTTGGCGTATTTACTTTACTATTACTTCATGCTTGTTCCTAATACCAAAGCCCGTTTTTATGAGTTTTCATTGTAGAAAATTGCCATAAAATTCACCAAAATGCGTACACACTTGCTCTACACATCTACAGCACGTTATTTTCCACTTCCCTTCTCCTCTGCCGATTGCCCCGGTACTTCGGCAATTCTGATAGGAGGGAACTTCCGCACCCGGGTGTTTTCGGACCCCTCGGGTGTTTCGCACAGACAATATTGCGGAATAAAGCGTAATATTGTATGCACTTCATTCATCTCAACCAGCCTGTCACCCAAATACTAACCCAAATACAGTTTAATACCACTTGGCTAAGAAACTGGTTAATTTGGTGACACTTAATAAGCAAGAAAATATAATAATGCACTTTATTCTGTTAAAGGCCACCCGTCACTCAAACACAGTTCTTTTGGCACTAAAAAGCAAAAAACGTGTGTGTGTTTTCCACTTTTTAGAATGGCCACACCGTACCCCGCTTGGTTGAGACTAAAGGATTCGGTACAAATCTAGTGCGTTGAATGACTTACTGATTAATTTTGATAACTTGTGTGACTCTCTCATCCGCACCGAAATTAAAAGAAAGTGTTCACCCCTCGAATCTCACAGACTACAAAGCGACAGGTACACAGGACAAAATCATCGATGTCTTGGAAATAACAAGGTGATAATGCTTGGAGAAGGAGACTGAAGACGCAGAATCTGAGAGTGAGTTAAAAGTGAACAGATTATTACCTGTTTTTCCTTGTGTGTATGTGGTTGGTGTAATGTGTGCGGTTATGTGTGTCATGTATTTTGTGCGATGTGTGTGTATGTGTGTGTGTGGTGTGTACATGTGTTTATGTAGATATTAAGGTTTTTCATCCATCCAATGGGAGTGGAGGGAGGGGAGGAACTTCAAGGGCCCATGACTATGTGTCATAATTTTGTCGATGCTACTCCCCACAATTTTTTAAATTTTTCAGATTTTTCTTTCAAATAACAAGAAAGATGCACCGGTACTAAACAAGTTGAATTGACTTCGCCTTGACTCAGTACGTGACCTCCCAATGTTTGGCTCTCCGTAACATGACAGCTGGGGAAGTTCCGGTTGCAATCAATCTGTCGGCATCTGTGAGATTCTGGCCCTATATTTAATGGTCCGGGACCATAAGAAGGCAAGCTATTCAATATTTCTTCTACCATTAATCGCCACTCTGATGTTTTCATTACAATCTTTAACTCCAAATAAATAATAATGAGTTACAATTTTTACGCCTGAAGTGGAGATCGAACCCACGATTTGCGGAATACAAGACGAGTGCCCACAGAAGAACATCGCTCTGTTGTATCTTTTAAACTCTTAACCGAATAAAGCGCCCACATAATCATGAATAGCGCCGCTGTGAGACGAGTTGAAAAGATCTGGTTCAGGGTCGATTTATTTTTTTTTCTCACTGGCCATTCGGGCCAGTGAACTTAGAATTTGCTGGCCCTACATTGATCTACTTGGGCCAACACTTTTCATCCTCTATCAATGATTTTCTTGTGGCAATAAACTTCCATAATACTAAAAGGGTAGGGGGTATCAGCACAAAGCATACGAATTAAATGTTGGCCTGAAAACCGATTCATAAATTGTTTTGATTTTAAATAATTTTACCAGATTTGTAAACTGATTTTGCCAACATTAAGGTTGGTAAAGCTGAAGAACTGGCCAAATTGTCTCAAACTTATGGCAAAGTAGGGGTCGAAATATCTCAACATACTTGAACAGAGGGTCTAAAGAAATGTGAGATATCGCTTTTCGTGAACAGCACTCACATAGCCTACGAACCTATTGCCCTCGCTCGTATGCACATGAAATACTATATTGGCGTACAAATGATTGACTGAGGGGACTACACCAGAACCCCATACAGTTAAAAAGTTTTGCCAGTGGGAGTCAGCACTGAATCAGTGACTGATGATCTTTGAAAAAGCGAAATGCATGATATCAATAAAATTCACATGTTGGTAACAAGACATGTAGTCAGGAACCTAGTAAACCTTCATCTCTGAAAATCCAACTGCCACGACGGGCCTGCTCAGTTGCATTCTTACTGGCATGCATGTATATATATATACTTCTCGAGTTAGATTATCTATTGTTTTCAGCGTGCATTATTTTATACGAATACGCTAGTGCGTCGGCAACTACGGGATTGCTCCTTGGTAAGGGGAGGACTAATTATTGTTTGTTGAACAAATATTGTAATGACTAAAGGCTGTTAAATACCGTATACAATTTCATCCCTTGGATATGATTATCAATACATTATGAAGCAATAGATTTTGAAGAAACAGACAGTTTGTATTATTTCTCCTAGATCCAAGAGGAAAATGTAAACCCAAACCTTTCCGTCCCATTGGCTCGACAAGGCCACGGACTAACATTGTCTTGAGCATTCAGGATGAGGAAGCCTGGGCAAGGGAGACAGAAAAGGTACCACCATGCGGTAAGTTGACTTTGTATTGTTCTGTTATCCTGGGTGGAAAAAGACTCACACCCACTCAAGTGCATAGAGAATACACCTTGTTATTAAATAATAAGGCATAACACATGTTACTAAGGATTGTCAAGTTGATTCATGAATGTTTTATCTGAACTCGGTGGCCATAAAATTGTCAATCTCAATAAAATACAACTAGGCCATAAACATGCACGGAATAAAACCTACCGACATGCAATGTGAGATGAACTAAGATGCAGCAATAAAAACTAGATAATCTATCTTTTAAACATATCTAGCAATTTGAAGTCGTTTGTTTGAACTGTGCAACCGAAAGTTGTCGAATTTAACCATTATGTAATGATACGTATGTAAATCCCGTTTGTAGAGGAGCACCGTAACGTAACAATATTAACAAGATCGCTTATTTATATCCCTAACGTCCCTAGAGGAAAATCTGACGATCACCGCAAAAAAGGAGCTAGCGTTATCTTACTTGATAGATCTAGGGCAATTTCCCTCTAAAATCAGGCAGAGGTCCGCTCCGTTATTTTTTTTCAAAAGTGCATTTAAATGCAGTTAAGGGACGTTAGGGATATATGGGGCAAGATTGGACTTTTTAGCTTGATAAATAACAGAAAACAAGTTTAATGTTGTCCGTTTAAACCAAATTGAGGTAAAAACTGATAAATATTTAATCTAAGGATTGATGGAAGTTGTCATTAGTTTATTTAATGCGTTGGCCTGGTTGGTTTTTCAAATTGCGGGGAAAATGGTGTTGCTTGGGAGTCTGCTAGGACTCTTAGGGGGTGAAGTGGGTTTAGTTGGAACTAAACAAACCTGATCTATGCCAAACCATAAGGCCACAGCAGGCATGTTAGTGAAATAAAGCAGTTCGCCGGAACCAGTTCTGATATGCCCCGATATTGGCGCCCCAATCGGGATTATTTCACCATTTTAAAACCTTTTTTCTATTCCCTAGACTTTTATTATCAAAAGGTAAAAATGAAGTTTCCTTCTTTTTGCTGGTCGCTACAATTCCGAAAGTGAACACGTTATCACTTCTACTGGAGAGTTTTACCAGAAAAATAAGGATATTTGATACTGCTGTAAATTACAATTGTGAGAATTCTCTTACAAGCTTCCATCAAAGAATTTTTAAAATCGATGAAATGGAAAAAAAGTGGATCCTCTTTCACTTCTTTTGGGGGAATGCCCATGCACCCCCATACAGCAGTGCCCCCACCTAATCTATGCCCCTGAATCTATGGGCACACCTATCTACGGCCCTAATCCGGATTCCTGTTTCAGTTATTTGTAATGACCTGCCAAAATGGTTCCAGCTGCTATTTTTTTTTCAGACTTATTCGCCGCACATACCCAACCACTCTAGTTTATATTAGTTGTTCACCCTTCCCCTCCCCATTTAAACTCCTCGCGATCCACCACTATGAAAACTTCGCCGTTGAAGCTTGTGATATTCGTTCACTGAATACCCGCTAATCCTTCTAGTCTGAAAAACGTTGGACTTACCGCAATGGTGATTAGTCCTGAATAGGTCCGGGGACTCAGGCTACAAACAAATTAATGAGCCTAATCAGGTGCCGTGTGCAAGACATCTCCCATTCGGGGCTTCTTCAACCATGGTGGCATGCAGTAACAGTCAAAATTTCGGAGGGTTGAATCTATGCATAATGGAAACGTCACAGGTTTATTACAACCAATGCAAGTCAAATATGGTAACAATTATAAAGGTTAAACCTCAGGATTTTCCATAAAATGTCGGCTTAATGATAAAATGTGAAAGATAATTAGAAGGAAATAAGTTCGAAATTTACTTGTAACACGTAAGCGATCACAGGCCAAAGAGAGAACACTAGATACGGAACGATTCAGTAAATCCTCTGAAACATCACTCATAATTCCGATTTGACGGGGAAAGTAGGCCATCAATGAATAGAATGGTGTTTTATTTGCTACACACCTCTCTTACGATTGCACAGTGGGAAAATTTATGCAGCTTCTACCCAGGTAAACAATTTTCCAATGATTTAACAACCTGTCTGTTTCTCAAATATTTGCGTCACGCAACGCTCAATGCGGCGACATGCCCTACAGACAACAGTTTTCTAAGTGTCCACCCACATCCAACGCTGCAGGAATCATTTTCTTCTTGAACTCAAGCATGTGCATTTTCTTGTTGTACCTTCCTTTCCTGAAACTTGCCTTGCACGTTTCCCTTTCTCAGAAATGCCTAGTTGTATGCCACAGAAAACCAACCAACAACATTTTCGTAAGAAATCTTACACATGGGTCGTTTTTTTGTGAGAAATCCTTAGACATGGGTCCCATTTTCCCGAAAACTGCCTCAAAAACATTAAAAAGCCCAAATATTGAGAAATGGGGATTAATTTCTACCAAAAGTGTTTCTTCAAGTCCTCAGCCGCACGCACATCCCAGAACCAACCAAATCTTAGTACTCCCCCGATGACAGTAATTATAATGATGTTTAATAGATTTTGTTGATTTTGTTGGAAATTTAATTCGCGTATAAACAAATCGTTCCAATTCTCACAATCTTCATACCTTTCTGATGCTATCCGCTAGGAAAACGATGGACTCATTTCGGACCTAACACTTATAGATGATATATATCGCTCCTACTATACCAACCCTGGCTTGTTAGCTTAATTGGTAAGAGCGCCGTGTCGGTTAGAGTCCGGCCAAGCGCACGTTTTTTTTTTCAACACTTTAATATGTGCGCTGGCCATCTCTAGGAAAGATTAATAAATATTCATCCTTGTCTACCTGGAGAACTAAGTAATTCAATTTCAAAGAAATATATAAATATTGTATATGTAGATATACCGTTCTGATGCTATACGCTGAAAAAGCGATGGACACCTTTCGGACCTAACACTTATAGATGATATCTATCGCTCCTATACCAACCCTGACTTGTTAGCTTAATTGGTAAGAGCGCCGTAATAGTAATACAGAGGTTGTCTGTTCGAGTCCGGCCAAGCGAACATTTTTTTCAACACCTGTGTGCGTTGGCAAAATTTACATGAAAACTGAAGAATTAGCCGGACAACCTTCCACATACTAATTAATGCATTATTACCGTAAGCAGTATTAATATTCCAAAAATTAAAACGGTTTCGAAAAAAATGGGGCACATTTTGGGGGACTATCCTCCTGTCTCTTTAAACTAAAAAAATACACAAGCAATACTCCGTTTGCATTTCCCAATTCAAACTTGGTTCCACTGCCGAAAAATCGCCATGCATATTTGCAATGGCAACGTAGTAAACGTAATTGTCACCCTGCATACAGTGTGAGATAAGACAGTGTCAGTGTATTCAGAATTGACCAAAGTGACACCGACACAAATAGTACATCTCACTAGTCAATTATATCGCTCACAATCTACGATTATTTAGGAATACTTTTTGAATGCTCAATTTCTAGCGCAACGTTATTATATATAAATATTTGAAACGTGATCACGATACAAAGAGGTTGATTAATCACTTGGAAAAGCAATACAAATTAAATCCCCTGCCACAGTAAAATCGGAACCAATAGGAAAATCTGTAACCAGGAACTCATTGAGATCGTCAAAAAAGGCTCCTCTGTCTTTAGCATTGTTTGGAGCGTAAATATTGAAAACTGTAAATATCCTCTCATCACATTCACTCTTGACTTCAAGATTTCTTCCCTTTACAACTTCTTTGGCTGAATGTATGGTACAATCAAAATTATGTTTGTGTGTTTCCTTCAAACTCCTCGAGAGGATGATCCTGGCCCGGCTGGAGCCCGTCGTCGAACCCCATCTGCCTGACGAACAAGCAGGATTTCGCCGTGGTCAGAGCACTGTCCACCAGATTGTAAAACCCACAAATGATATTGAGGAAAGTTTTGAAAAGCGTCGTAAGGCAGGCGTCATCTTGGTGGACTTTACTGCAGCATACGACACCGTGTGGCACCAGGGCTTGACATTCAAGCTTCTCAGGACCATCCCGGATCGTCACCTTGTACAATTCATATGTAACATGCTTGCAAACCGTAGCTTTGTTCTCAAGACCAGTGATGGGCAGAGCAGTCGTCTGCGTCGTCTGAGGAACGGAGTACCATAAGGATCTGTACTGGCTCCTGTTCAATTTGTATATCAGCAAATTACCTCAAACAACATCTAGTCAATATGGCTACGCCGACGATCTTGCCCTTCTTCATCGGACAAAAGCTGGACAGAAGTAGAAAGTACACTTACTGCAGATATGGCCCTACAATGTCTGATGACAACAACATCGAAGTCCTCACCATTGAGCTCAGCTCAGTCATAGTTACATCAGTCTACAAAATTCCATCAGTAGACTTCAAGCACCCTCAACTCAGCCTTAGGAATTCCACCAAACCTCACTTCTTCATTGGCGATTTCAACAGCCATAGTACCCAATGGGGCTACAATGAAACTAACAAAGATGGACAAGCTGTCGAAGAATGGATAGACAGTCAACATCTACGTCTCCTCCACGACCCTAAGTGGCCGCCATAATTTCATAGCGCCCGTCGGAAGAGAGGTTACAACCTGATCTAGCTATTGTTAGTAAAACCATCTCTAACCTGTTTAGCAAGATTGTTCTGGATCCTGTTCCACAAACCCAACATCGACCAATCGGTATCCAAGTCAACGCTGCAGTAAGACCAAATAAAGTGCCTTTTAAGCGTCGCTTTATTTATAGGAAAGCGGACTGGCAAGGATTCACTGATGACCTGGATCAGAACGTGAAGAGGATTGCTCCAAAACCTCATAACTATGACAAATTTGCCCAACTATTGAACAAGGCTGCCCGGAGATTCATACCCAGAGGCTGTAGGGCGGAATATGTACCAGGCCTTTCCAAGGAATGTGCTAGAGAATATCAAGAGTATATCACCGTGTTTGAAGCTGATCCTTTTCTCGGCTAAAACAACTGCCACAGGGGAGGAAGTTTCGGAGAGGATCTCCCAGGAAATGATCAAAACCTGGCATACTTTAATTGAATCCACCGATATGACCCACAACAGCAAGAAAGCATGGTCTACCATCCGAAAGCTCCGAGGAGATCCAATTGAATCCACAGACAGCCAAATGTTCACACTCAAAACAAGTTGCCCACACCAACTGCTTTTAAAGGGCAAGGGCAGCAAGAAGCAAAAGTGATCAACTAGACCATAAGAGATTTAGTTGCGACCCTGGTTTCACTCGCCCTTCAACATGGACAAATTGTAATTCCGGTATTGCTAAACTTCAACCAGGAAAAGCAGTAGGCCTTGACAACATCTCAATTGAGCAGCTACAAAGGAATGGCTTCTTGAGCTCTACAATTGCTGCCTTATTTCCCACAGGTTCCCAAAGATCTGGAGGAAAGCACATGTTATGGCACTCCTAAAGCCTGGGAAAGATCCATCCAATCCCAAGAGCTACAGACCAATATCACTCCTCAGCCATACCTAAAAGTCTTTGAACGTCTCCTGCTCAATCGTATCGCACCTGTGATAGACGAACACCTCATACCAGAACAAGCAGGTTTCCGGCCAGGCAAATCAACAACAAGCCAAGTACTCAACCTAACTCAACACATTGAGGATGGTTTTGAGAGGGGTATGGTAACCGGAGTTGTTTTTGTCGACCTATGACACTGTTAATCACAGATGCCTACTCCATAAGATTCTGGAAATCACCAAGGAAATGCGCTTGACTGAGCTTATCAAAGGATTGCTGGCAAACAGGATGTTCTTTGTTCAGCTAGGAGCGAAGAAGAGCCGATGGCGGAGGCTCAAGAATGGACTACCACAAGGGAGCGTGCTTGCACCTCTCCTGTTCAACATCTATACCAACGATCAACCTAGGAGTGCAGGAACCCGTCGTTTTATTTATGCAGACGATCTTGGAATTAGCGCACAAGATACAGACTTCACAGTTGTTGAAGAGATCCAAAGCTTTGGATTAACTCACTCCTTATTATGAAGAAAACCACCTACGTGCAAATCCACCCAAGACACAGGTGTGTGCTTTCCATCTACGCATCCGTGAAGCCAAACACCAGCTTAAAGTTACCTGGTCTGGAACACCCCTGGAGCACTGTGATAACCTTGTCTACCTAGGAGTAACCTTGGATCGCACTCTCTCTTATAAGACCCACATTGAGAAGACGAAGAGTAAAGTATTGAACCTGGTGAGCATCTCCCACCTCGAGATGACGCCTCATGGGCAGAATGGCGATGCCTCAACAGATTGAGAACCAGAATTGCCCAATCTAAGGTTCCTTGCAGAAGTGGGGCTACCTGGAAGCAGATCAGGACACTACCTGTGGTTGTGGAACAGCACCACAGACAATGGAACATCTCTTGGTCTGCCACTGCTGGAGCAACAATGCACAGGCAAGGACCTTGCGGAATTCAGCGAAGCAGCCAGACGTTGTGCCCGTCTCTGGCTGGATCATATTTGAGAATCACTGTGTTTGGACACAATAAGAAGAAGGCCCTACTTGCAGCATATCTCAAGACCTGGAGTCTAAAGCTGAGTGAAGCCAAGACACACAGCTACTCTGCCTTCATCTATCTCAACACCAAGCGGCTCATCGCCAGCTTCAATCAACCTCACTGGAAGGTAATTGGAGCCGCTCTGCCATACTGTACAAATCCTGAGTGAAGTGTGATCGGTAGCTTACCTTATTAGTGGAGGGGCCTATGTTCTCCAGATGGTAATTTTATGAAGTTCATGTTAATTGTTTGGCAACCATTATAAATGTATTCTTCTACTGGGTCGACTATTTAAGAAAAACGATGTTGCCATTTTTTTTTCCGTTGACCTTTAGTGACCCTGACAACAGGTCAAATTCAGAAATGGGTCATACATCGTCCAAAGTATATCGCCCTTGGTATCAAACTGTGGCAAATTTCACAAGGATATTGAATATGCGTTTATTTGTACTTGAGCTTTTTCGTTTTCTTGTTATATTCAAATAAAGTCTAATTGAGAGACAATAATATGCATAAATTTGCCTTTATTCAGACCCAGTCGGCTGAGTCCTGTCCAAAGCAAGAGTTTAGGCCTCATGTTTTGGCACAATGATAGTGACCCTCACACAACCCCATTGTAACCTTGCTATTAATGCCCATGGCTAGGAAAACCAAGTTGTTTTCATGAAATGTACAGATAAAATAGTTGAGATGTCAGTGCTATAACCATTTTCTTACCAGCAACCTTTTTTGTAACCCTGTGTACCAGGGGGGGGGTGGTTACCACCCCCTCGAGAAATTGTTAAAGGACCCTGATGCTTATGATTTTTGATACCAGTGGATAGTATGGTCCCTCTTTCCATTGATACCAAAATAATTCAAACATACCTATTATGGCGTCACAATGACGTCATAAATTCCATTGCGCCGACCAAATTGGCATTTTCCATAGAAAACAGCGAAATCCAATTTTGCGCTAAATCGTAGGAATATGGATTTTCATTCGGTTTTCCAGCTACTAGTTTTTACATAAACAGAGTTTTAGATCCATCCCTGTGCATAATATTTTCAAAATGTACCATAAATTCTGTAGGTGGCAACCCCCCCCCAACCCTCAACTTTGAAGGCATAATACCCTAACCCCGGTGAAGGAGCCTCCCTTCACATTTTTTTTTCGCTAAAAAATGACCAGAAGGATGAGAGAAATGCTTACCCATACCTTTTTAACGAAAGCTTTTGACATTTTAAGCGCACCGGAGCAACCCTTATACCAAATATATGGAAATGATTGTTGTTATATACCGTGAAACAACCACACTCTTATTGAAATTTGGTCAAAATTTCATGTGTCCGTTTAAATTTTGACACTTGTTTGTGTCGAGTGACCACTTTATTGGTCGTTCTGAGGTGGAAAAGGGTTGAAACTTCTTTTCCGAATCGGAAATAAATCGGAAATCTTAACAAACTTTCCGAATCAAACCGCAAGCGATGTAATTGGTTTGTCCACTGTTTTATCGCAATCTTGCGATCGTGATTGGCCACCATACTGTATAATTGATCATGATCCTAAGATCGCGACCACCAAAACGGGGGAATTTTCATATTTTTGACAGGAAAAACTTATATGGCACTTGTTTAGTGCACAGCAAATGCAGCTGCATTCTCAAGTTTTTATGCCCATACATAAACTCGTGTTCCATTCACTGTTTTGCATTCACTAGTTTCATGAATAAAAATGATACACAATTCCCAAATTTTGCATTGTGTATCTTTTCTTTTTGGTGTCAAATTTCCCGATTGATTTTGAAACTCCAAATGTGTTAAAATTTGACATAAAAACTATTCAATTTTGACACGTAAATTATTAAGTTTGATACTGATGGTTGTTTATTCAGATTCTTTTTTAAAAAAAGCAAAAAATTTTTTATTTTTGATTCGGATTTTTGCGTGATTTCTAACACGTTTCTGTGTCATTTCATTTGACACATTTTTTTTTTTTTTTTTCCGTGTCGTTTTGCCAATCCTTTGGTGGTTTTCCCGGGCGAAACAATTTCCCGTGTCAAATTTTGACAAATTTTTGTGTCCAAATTTAACAAATGTAGAATAAGAGGCACGATTCGCACTACAGCGACAAAAGGTCAGTGTTTACTAGTTATCCTTTTCAGTCTCAGCCACATGTGGGATTTTTTAATTATTCTTTTATTCTTTCATCCCGGGCCCGGTTTGTTCACTGTTTCCTTGATAAGGGGATATCATTGGCGACCAAAGAAACACGTAAAAGGGTATATTTCAAGATTGTGCACGATAGCTACATAAGTAAAAAGGGTAGCAAAACCACTGAATCGTGGAAAAGTGTGTACTTTCACATTTCACCGGACTTGACCTTCCATTAGTGTTTGTATCGTATTCCGGCTCATTTTGTGTAATGAACTATTCAGTATAGCCTACAAGACAAAATTTTCTACTTGTGCTTATGGGTCAAATTTGCCATACTTATTAATTCAGTTATGATATTACCACTTACGCATACTTGGATTGTCTAAAAGGCACCCCTAACAAATTGTACTTTTTATGGTACTTTTTTTCAACCTCCTTGTTTAGGGGGGTGCGGGACTTTGAAATGTGGACTTTTTGGTAAAGCAGACTCACCCCCCCTAAAATGGCCGCTTTTTTGACATCTCATCACTAAAAAAGTGGATTTTTTTGTCAACTTCTCTACACTTGGACTCATTTTTGGACAAAATTCCAACAAATAGGTGGACCTTTTGTGTGTGTGTGGGGGGGGGGTCAACGGTGACCTGCTGCTGATCTTCGGGATATTCCCCACTCCATACGCCAGTTCCCACGTTCATGAACCAAACTCATAGATTAGAGTATGATTTTGAATTAGGTCCTGTAACAAATAGATCATTACTTAGGGCTATTGGACCTGATTAATTTCCACCGACACTATGCACTAAGAACCAGGAAATAATGATCAATGTTCAATGAAAACAGGTTCATCCAAGAAAGAAGCTAAATTGAGATAACTTGTTGTTTAGAACACTTAAAAATTTGTGACCCGTATTGGTTGAACAAGAATATAACATCTTCAATCTATGGACTAAGTGACCAGCAGCCCGGGGACAAGCAGTACAATGTTTTCCATGTTCTGGGCACATTTTTTATGGAAAATTCCAATTTTGGTGTGGAACATTTTTTACTGGTGTACCACAATTCAGTTACTTAACCATGGCATTAATAATCTATAATGGGGATGACTCTAACTTGATCTTGCCTTTAGCCTTTGACTATTCAGGGTCTATGGTTCAATATTTCTCATCCCAAACCCCAATTTTTCTAAAAATTATTGGGAAAATTAGTGAAAAATTTTTCTCAATCGAAGTAAAAATTGGTTCACATTTGAGGAAAAATGACAACTAATTTGCATTAATTTGGCCCAACATTTGCATCTCTGGTAAACTATGGGTCCCTTGGTTGCAAAAAAACATGGTGATACTATGGTGTACTACTTCCGGGGCACGTCCCTACCCAAACCAAACCTGAGTACCCCCTCCCCCCCCCCCCCCCTGGTATAGGGTGACTAACTTGATCTTGCTTTTGACGAGACTATCCAGGGGCCCTGGATGGGATCGAATAATGAAAAATATATGTGACGAGACTAAGATAATGGTATACAAACTTTTGTCTCTCTGAAGTGCGAATCGTGGTTATTTCACGGTAATAACGACGATTTGTTCAGTGTCTTTGGTGAGACTAACATTGACCATTTTCGCTTTCAACATTTTTACACACACTTGCCGTTTACTTTACTTACCCATGCTTATTAGCTAATACCAAGAAATAATGGGGATTTGTGTACGGTTCATTCTCATTTGGAGCAGAGTAGAAAGTTTTACATATGACTACATTGTGCAAGAACTTGAGGCCTAACTCTTGCTTGGGACAGGACTGGGCCCTTGCCATACAGTCAATGTTATGCATATATTGTCTCTAATAGGTTATTTGCATTGACAAGAAAACAAAAGGTCCATAAACAAATAAATATCATACACAATATTCCTTGTGAAATTTGTCACATTTTGGTACCAAGTTCGATATACTTTGGACGATGTATGACCATTTTGACCTTTGACCTTGTGTCAAGGTCACTTAAGGTCAACAGAAAAAAATGGCAACATCGGTTTTCTGAATAGACAGACCCAGTAGTATACGTTTATAGTGGTTGCCAACAATTAACATGAACTTCACCAAATTTTACATAGGCCCCTCCACTATATCGGCAGCACCTCGAGTCAGGTATCTTCGAGGAATAACCTCTTGTGCCGGCTTGCTGGATCCTCATGGGGTGCCAGCCCAACGACTCTACGCACCACCGCCCTGGCTCAGGTCTACAGCGCTGCTGAATATGCCGCCCAGCATGGTGCAACAGCTCTCACACAAGAAGCTGGACACAGTACTCAACGAGACCATAAGAACCATTACTGGCTGCCTTCGTCCCACTCCATCTGAGTTTCTACCAGTGCTTTCATGCATTGCACCTGCAGTTTGTTGGATGCAATTGCCCTCTGAACTCCAGAATTCCCACTCACTATCGTCCTTTAAAAACAAGTTTAAAAAGTCTCTTGTCACCCTGTATGATGATCTACCTTCTTAATATGTTAGTTTTTCTTCTCCCTTTCCCCTCTTCTCTTTGTATCTCATCTTATCATTTCATTTTTACATACTCTCAGTCAGACATCATGTTTGTCCTAGTTTGTCCTGTCCTGTATATTTTGTCTCGTCTCCCCCTTGGTTTTTCGTATTTCAAGCATATCTCTTGTAACTTTTTCAATTGTTTTACCCTTTTTGTAGAGGACATTGCGACCTCATGCCTCGCGTTTAGCAGTGTCCTCGCCCCTTCACCATATATGCATTCCAAAATACTGCTTGTATTGTTTATCTGTAATATTATCACTTATATCTGGCATTACATTTGAAAAATATGTTTTCATTTAGCCATAGTTCTTAATTATTACTTTATCATTTGTATACAACCTCGACCGTAACTATCCTAATACTAATCCAATAATGCTGAAAATGGTTTTCTCTTAAAGAGTAGCCTTCTAGCAACAAATAGACATCAAATTCTTTGAACAGAGTCAAATAGTGTAAGAATTAAATGGAATTAAACTGAAAAAAGTTGGAGTGTAACAGATCCCCCATTTTAGTGTACCCAGTTCATGACATACGACCATATACTTAAAATATTGAGATCATGAGCCACTTCAATTTTTACCCCTGACGGGTATGGCAGCCATTTTTCAAAATGGCCGCCAAAAGTTGCTTTTAATTGTTTATCACATGCATACACTTTAAAAATATTGGTGACATGATGGCTAAAATGTTATTTTAATGGTCTGATAAGTTTAAGGGATAAGTTTAAATCAAACATTCATCTTTCAAAATGGCCGCCAAAAGCATTTTA
Source organism: Ophioderma brevispina (assembly GCA_023653785.1). Taxonomy (NCBI): domain Eukaryota; kingdom Metazoa; phylum Echinodermata; class Ophiuroidea; order Amphilepidida; family Ophiodermatidae; genus Ophioderma; species Ophioderma brevispina. Next base: position 30,985 of record JAMKCH010024603.1, read on the forward strand.
TTTGGTTATTTAAAGATAATACATACAGATCATGTAAAACTACTTTCAACTAATATTTTTTGTATTGCTAAGTGACCGTCACAGATATTACTCAAGAAATAAAAGTATAAAACATACTGCATGTTTTAGCCTGTAACAGCTATTTTTTATATTGGCAATCATATACTGGTGGCCATGCGTTTTGAACTCAACAACACCTAAAAAGGGTGGAGGCGTCACTCTTTTCACTACATGCAACTTTGGTTTTCTTGTCATATATATCTTTGTAAGTACAGAATATATTGAAGTGATTTTGATCTCGCTTTAAAGCTGAAAGATAAATTAATATCTGTACGAAGTTTGGTTAAGCTATCTTTACCACCAACAAAATTATGACAAATCCACTCAGCCAAAGAGAGGGTGGAGACGGCAGCGGCTCGCCTTGTACAAACACTATGGGAAGTTTTGCAACTCCGTTTACAAAAATGTTTACAACTTTGTCAAAAATGGACGGATTTTAATTATTTTGGTATCAAAAGAAAGCTATCAACTTTCTAAGACACTTATTGAATAAAATCATATATCAATGCCCTCAAAAAGAGGATTGGACTTTTGACAGTGAGACTAAAACATTTCCCATGCAACTGTATACATGTACAAAGTAATACAAAAAGCAGCCAAACGTTCTCCAAATTGTGTGTGCAATGTAACCTGGGAAGTATTTATCTTACTGTAGTCAAGGTATATTTTCTGGAAGGAAGTTTGAAGCGGAATTCAATATGCAGTTAGTTTTTATTTTTGAGGTATGGTTAAAATTTGTTGGCTGAAATTATCTGAACTTTAGTTGACAAATTCTGGATCGCCCTGTACTAAAGAGGTTACCAAACAATTGTGAATTACATTTTTACATCCGTTGATAGTTAACACTGTTCCTAGTCCAAATAAAATGATCTGTAATTGAAGTTTAATTGACATATATCATTCTTGAGATTTAGAAGATTTGTGTATATCTTCAAGGTCACCCTGTACATTAAAATGCTATGTATGTAGTGAGCTTTCTTATGGCCTCAACTTTTTTAAATGTATACTTTTGCTATAATAAGATGATTTCTTTTTGAGTTGATACAAAATTAAAGTAGTTTGTAATCAAATTTAATGTGTGATGCAAAGTCTGCGAGTTTAAAACACATGGCCTGTTATTTCTTAAATATCCTATAAAAACATCATTTGCCGAAAATATCAAACACATTCTTCTTTCTTCTTTGCGTATCCACAAGTCATTGGCGATAGTTTGTTTAACGAATTAAAATGGATAGTAACCATGTTTTATTGATTATATAGCATGTTTCACTTTAACATTAATTTCCACAGTTCTTAATTCACATGTCTTGCCTCGGGGAAGTTTCTTGGTAAATAGGCCCCTATCTGCTTTTTTGGATAGAATGCATTACATTTAAAAGTTGGCATATATACCGAACTAGTGCTGAAATTATCATGTGATTATCATATTGTTGTGCCACAGCAAGACTGATTGTGACTCAAAGAACTTGTTTTGTGTCATAATCCATAGCTCTCACGCAGTGGCAATGATCAAGCACTCCGTTGATGTGATCTTGAATACAGTGGAACATCTGAATTCAGGACAAACACCAGTAATCGCCTTTGATCAGCCATATGTATTAGCAAAGCAAATCCAGTGGAAATGGCCAGAAAAATATGGAGAAGACAAATTTGTTATCATGTCCTCATGGAGGTCTCCATATTGAGATGATCGACAACTCTTGGAGATTAGTTACAGGGTAGTGGCTGGGTACAAGCACTGATAGACCTTGTGCAAGGCCCACAGGTCTATGGATCAAGCACTCTTTGCTCCTATTAGGTTCATTTCCCTGATTACATAAGGGATTGTTTCTCTTGTAACTTTGCATACGAACAGTTGTCAAATCGACATGGAACCTTAAATTCCACGAGGCACAATCGGAAGACTCTGGAACAACTGCTCTAGTTCTTGATGTACATTTTCATCGACTTAGGACTTAAGGTCTGTTTGTACATTTATATTCCATACATTTCGTAATAAGGTCTCATGCGTGGATCTGGTAACGGGATAGTATGCCCTTAAATCCGGAAATGCCATTATTTGTCCACTTTTAAAATCACGAGGGCAGATCCCTACCTTTTGTTTACGGGAAAGTGCTCCTAGACTATCACTCGTTTGATCAACAAGACAAACAACAGATTACTGTTTAATCACTGATGTAATGTTGTTTTTATGAGCAAATGCCTAGTGGAGGATACTTCTCCCTCTTCCCAGCTCTCACTGAAGAGGCTGAATAGCCCGCATGTATTGCATTGAGCACATGCTGCCACATCATACATAGCAAATACTCGTCCAACGGTAGACATGATTTTGTTGTCTGAGCTAGTACAATTTCTATAAAGAGAACTGAACTGTGACTAGCATTTGGGGAAACTCGGAAGATGGTTTCGATACTTCGCAGCTCATACAATAGCCGCGTCCTTTGACCCATTAAAGCATGACAAAAATGTTCTACGCACTTTTAAAATAAATAAAAAAGATTGCCAGGTGAATAAAGAGGCGATGTTATTAATAATTACTTGGGTTAGATTCCCGATGGTACCAAATTATCCTGACTTGTATAAAGTGACATACGAGTTTTACACCTATAAGGTTTATAATGTTGATGAAACGTCACTAAATTCCTGGCAAGTAATCGAGATGCTTTAATTGGTATCGCACAACAGGCATTGAGATTTCTTATTTGAGTTCACACAATTCAGTGATTCTGAAATATTACCAATGCACAATGCAATATCCGTTGATAGCCACAAGGGAGTATTTCTTGTTTGGGTAACATGTTTGAAATTCATCACTGCAAAATAGCCTAAATGGTCATTTTGGCGGCCATCTTGGAAAATGGCTGACGGGACACAAATTGCAATGGACAATCATTGTTAACAATTATTAGCATATTTTTATGCCAATATAGATAGTAAAGTGTGAAATATTACCCAAAATAATGCTACTTGTCATTTTTTGGCGGGCATCTTGGAAAATGGCCGACGGGGGTACAAATTGCGATGGCTCATTATCTTGATCTGTTCGTACTACCTTTCTCGACATGTGCCCAATTTCATGCTTTTATCACAAAATGCACGATAGGTGCATATATATGCCTTTTTTGGAGTTATAGAATTCTTTTTGGATGTTGTAATTTGGTTGATTGACTTTTTTGAAATTATGGTAAATTTTTCTTCTGATTTCACTAGGAGAATAGCAAAACGGGCTACATATCACCACTTTTGGCTACACATGGATACAAACGGCTACAAATGATTGCAAATGATTACAGACAGCTTCCAACGTCTCAAACGGTTACATTGTATCCGTTTTTGCTACTATGAAACCATACCGGGTTTAATCCTCTCAAGGTTGGTTACAATGTAACCATTTGTAGCCAAGTGAATCATTGCCCATTTGAACTCTGCAAATTTACTGACAGTCAATCAATAATCCTGTTTGTCTATGTAAGATGGAAAGCCTTTGTGTATCAATACAAGCTAATTGCAATGGCAAACTTATACAGGAGTGTTGCTAATGGGTAAATTTTTTATATTTGAAATTGCCCACAGATTCTTCCCGACAGCTCCTCAGCCTACATTAAAATCTTTGTAATGTGTATTGTGTGTATGTGTGCAATGCATGTGTGTGTGTGTGCACAAATGCGTGTATGGGTTGGTAATGTTAATTTCATGCTGCTGCCTATAGACATTAAACTCCTAAATAGTTATATGTACCACGTGATTATTATAAATTTGTATTTTTTTCGCTTTTGTTTGGTCAACTGTATTATTTTGGGTACTGTAAAGGTAGGGTATTGTTTCAAAAGTGGGTTTTCAAATAACAAAACCAGGTAAATATTTCACAGGCCTTTGATAATAAATAGCATGAGATTGTTACTAATTAATGCCCAATTCTGTTTTTTTAGTTATTAGTTAAAGACACTATCAGTGATTTGCTTAAATCAGCAAATCGGAAAAATCATCAAATTCCCAGATTTTAGCATGTAACGTAACAAGTACAAGTATACTAACATACACTGCAAATGGAAAGACCAGAAGCAACCTATAGGACATAATCGAGATTTGAGTCATACTGTCCGAACGGACATTACTACAACAACGTAATTGAATGGAGAATCGTATCCTTGAACAACTGGCCCGTTTTTTCTTTTTCTTTCAATTCTATAGCGGGAAAAGTACATTATGATATTCTACAGACTTATCCTTCACTTTGAGCTATTCCTGCAATTTCAAATATGTTTTCAAATCACTGATAGTGCTTTTAAATAGAAAAATCCTCCTTTTTATTTACTGGAACCTATTATGCACTAGTACTGGGTACTGGGAATTTAATTGATTTTGAAATGGTGTCTCATGCTGGGTTTATTTAAAAAAACTCATTAAAAATGTGTAATTGGTTAAGCTGTTCTAATGCCAATTACCTGAAAGCCAGAGACTTTACACAACACGGCCACTTCAAGGTTGTTCTGTGTGAGCTTAATTATGACCTTGTTCTTTCATGCTGTCCTATAATGTGTGCCAAATCCAATTCATTGGTTTCCACGGACGTAAATGCATTATAGTATGTTTGATAGAATTACATATAACTATAGTAACATTCACTTACTCATCATGGCGTTATTATACTTACCTGAATAAGCCAGGCCTAGTTCTATTTCTGCCATGTACAACTGTACTAATTAAAGCATTTATTTTTGTTGGACATATAAAGTCCGCGTTTCCAGTATCACTGACTTTTTTTGCATGGGTTAAAATTTAATGGTTGCGTGCCACTCTAATTGAGTAAAATACATAAGAAATTAGTTAAACATATTTTTCTAGGTGTTATTTTTAGGGCACATATTTCTCCACAAAATGTGTGAAAATAAAACCACCACTAAAATTTTAGCTTTCATTGACAAGTAACCCCTTGCAACTGCCCAACATCCACTTTCAAGCAATTACAAGGGGACAAACCTTTTATACAGGGACAGGGTGAAGGGCCTGATTGTGTGACAAACATAGTGGATGGTTAGAAGCATGTGTTAGGCCAAGAATATTAATAAAATAAAACCATGGAACAGGAGGAAATTTCTTCTGGGAACACGCGACAATGTCAAGAATTGGTGCAC
>JAMKCH010024604.1:0-19912 GCA_023653785.1 Ophioderma brevispina
TTTGTATTTTATCTATGGATGCATGGGTGGTCTTACCCCAGATGGTTTTTAAAACATTGCCGAAGACAACCATTTCATTAAATTTTAGAAGGCTTCAGTCAATGGGTGTTGTGTAACAATGCAGATCTTTTTTATCTCATGATTTTTATCATAAAAATAATTGCTTTTCACCTGCCTTCACTGAAACTATTCCTGGATTTTATTGTGTTTGCGCGTTCTTTGAACATTCTAGGGTTATGCATATTGAAGATGATTGGACTGTGAATGGCCAACCGCTCAGGATTGGCTATCAGGGCTATAGCGCACCTCATACCACAAATACACGCACTAAAAATCCCCTCAATTCATACCTCACCTACAAAAAAATAGAGGCCTATTCCACTATCAACTGGTATCTAGTATAATGATACAGTCAGTCCTTAGCTATGCAGAAATCGGTTATCTGTGTTTGCAATTTTGCATTGACTGCGTAACTGGTTGCTTCCAAGCATAGCAGTATTTTGAAGATTCATACATTTGGAATAACATTTTAAATCAAAATACGAAAACAATAGTCGCCTTAAACCCACAAATCAATCTTCAGGTTATTGAAATTTTAATTACATGTACGATTATTGTGTTGTTTAATTTTAACACCCTACAGACTCTATTTCTGAGGTTTTTTAATAACCGTTTAGCAACCACGTTTATGGCAAAAGATTATCAATTGTTTAATATTTAACTGTGCCAAACCTTGCCTACCACACATTATTATACTATGGACAGGTACACAAAAAAGTAAATTCTTCATCGTCAAAACAATCATTATTTGTGATTGTTTATTAAAACAAGGGTGAGGTAGCTACTAGTCTCGTGAAAATTAAAATCGCATTGTAAATTAACTAGGGCTGGCTGTGTTACTGCCTTTTCATGGACTAAACACATCAAGCAGGCCAGGTGTTGAAACAAGTTAATCAAGCATTGTCAAGACTCACCTGTTTCAAACACGCGCGCAATTGTGTGCCACTTTCGTAGGCGAGTACCATTGAACACACGTGCAAACGGACAATAAGAAACAGTAGTGTAATCGAAAACTTTTCGAATTTTTATGATTTCTTAAAAAATAAACACTTATTTTAAAGGTGAATGAATGTATGTACCCTTAATGAAGGTGGTAGCGCCAACGAAAGCTTTGCTGTTTGTGATCTCAACATTACAAAGTTGCCAAAATACTTCACTGTTAAGTAAAACAAAACAGGGGGTAGAGGGAAAGGGGGCATGTTCTGACATCCTTTAAAAATGGGCCATTTTAAAATGGGCATTTTGGTTCAAGAATAAAAGTCGGGATGTCATTTTTCTGGAAATACGATAGGTTAGTGATCATTCCAAATCACATTAATATTCAACCAATCATATAATTACTTCAATTATAGTAGATTCAACCCATCGTTCCACCTCTAGTACTTTTCGACGGTATGGGCATTGAATAGGGCATGTGCAGTGGGTAGAATAAATTCCCCGCAAAATCTATTGAAACATGGGAATTCCAACCAAGAAATCATTCTATTGTTAATGAACGCATTCAAGCCAACGTAAGCGCATTTTAGCTAACATTAACTCTCAAAACAGTCTGACTAATCGTATGTGCTTTAGTGTATCATGAACAGTGCATGGAATGTTAAGACTTCCTGCGCGCTCGTGTTTGGATACAAAGGAACTAAAGTCTTTGCACTCTCTATGTAAAAATGATGTAACAGAAAGACCATATTATCCGTTCATTCATGAACCAGGTGAATCGGACCACTATTTTCTTTTTCTGCCTCCTCTCCCAACTAATCGACGCTGTCCAAAACTTTTCCTCTGGTTACACGATAGGTTGAATCTACTTACCATGTTGAGTTCGAATTTAAAGCTGTTCGGTCATTACATATGGACTAAAGCTCTCGCAATCGAACTGGGTCATGAAAACAGAATCGGGCGAATGACTTCAATTAATCGATCGACCTGGCGACGACTGGATCCTTTTACGAATGCATTACGTCTATCTTTTAGAAAATGTTCATATTCGTAGCCAGGGACCCCCCCCCAAAAAAAAAAAAATGAAAAAAGGTCGCTTTTGATGTTGAAGGTCCGCTTTGTCAGTTGAGGTCCGTTTGCCAAGTTAAGTTTTCGGCTTGCGTAAAGTTTGTGGTTGTTTTTTAAACGGTTGTGGGCATGGTAATAGAAATTACAAGTAGCTGTTATCCATTGGCAATACGCCAATCGAATTTGGAGACGACGGTGAAAAATTTTTGGCAACCTGAGAGCGTATCGGCCAAAAAATTGGTTTGTTGGTACGCACAGGTCCCCCTTTTCTGGCAAATCCCACCCCCCCCCATAAATTCCTTGCTACGGGCCTGCTGCAGATCTATTGATTAGATAGCTTCCGCATGCCAGTCAAAACACCTAGTTTTCGTAGATATTGTTCAAATCACGATTATTAAAGTTAGAGGTCCAACAGAGATTTCAATAACGTAACCCTAAAAATTGACAATTCTGATTTTTGTACTATGTACAGCGTTTATCACAAATATCCTCATGTGGAAATGATTAAGCTGAGATTTATTTCTTTCGTACAAAAATTGTGAAATTTCTAATTTCTTATGGAACAAAATACAAATGCGTCTGTTTTATATTGCATCAAGCAAAACAGAATCGCCTTTTGTTTTCCACTTTCAAGGCATTCTGCATGTAACCAAATAACAAGGTAAGAAATCTAGATAGGGTCGCTTATCTATCTGAGATCACTACATATGACCAACTACTTGGATGCCCCAAAATGTCTCGTTGCACCTTTATGTCAAGGCAAGTACATATCACACATCATGGTCTTTTGATATCTTGACCCGGTCTCTTGGACAGTAATTACGTTGTAGGACGTTGTTTGCGTTGATTTTTTGTTGGGTCTCAATTAGACCACACCCTCCTTATTGAAATATGTTACCGGCATGACTTCTATTCGTCAAAATTTCTACGAGGTAAACATGATGTACAGCATCCGCCCCTCCGGATACATTTCATTACAACACAACATATCGAGTGGTAGAGCGGCGCCATTCTAAAATTTTGAACTACAATGTATTTAAAATAAGTTATTGCACAATTTTGTACCTTGCCTTTCTTACCTCACTCTTTCACTATTCACCTACCGAAAATACATGAACTAAAACCAACGCATTCACTAAACCAAACTCCAGAAAGGTCAAACCTTGATCACGCACTTTTTGGTACTGTGTAGTTCATTTGTCACGTACAATAGTGCCAACTTACCAATGTAAATTTTGAAGGTGTTTTCTTTTCAAAGATACAGCTTAATAACGACTGAACGTGTTACGGGGGGGAAGAACTGGTCATCCTACGTGTATTGTGGAATGTCAAGTAGCACTGTGTTGCAAAACCATAAACACCTCCTCCTCATGGAAACGGTCTAGAATTTATTTTTTCAATAAATTAATTAAATGCTTTAAAAAAAAAAAAATGCAAAGTATTTTTTTGTTTTATTGCCAATCGATTCTATAACCCACAATGTTGTTTGCACTGTTATTACGTCGCGATTTCTACGCGTGAATACGAGTCTCAAAATCATGGTAGTAGGATAAAGGAAATATCTTTATATACCTTTCCTTTCCACAATCATGATCTAGCTATCTTTAATAAGAAACGATAATTATCTATTAGATATGTTTTTTTTTCAATTATTGCATAAATTTAAGCTACGCACAGATGCACATTTCTTTAACACAGACTGGCGTTAAAATAATAATAAGGGTTCCCCAAAAAGTCCCCCCCCATTTTTTATTTTTGTATTTCACTTGAATGGATGTTAAAAAAGTTTTGACGAGAGTAACTATGCCATAAAGTATTTGCTTTTCAAAGGAAGTTTTGGTGAATCAACTGCATATGAAGTTCCCAATGTGCCTCATCCACCAAGGACCTTGTAACCTGCATTGGCATGAAACTGAACTGGGAGATATGGTATCCCAAACCAGGGTGTGAAACTTCTCAAATACATTGGTGAATGAAGCTACTGTGCCAAGGGAATGAGAATTTTAACTAAACAGTTTTCAAAATTAATAGTCCCCCCATATCCTAAACAAAGGTAACACTTTTCTGGAAAAGTTTAAGGCTCCTTAACCTGTTATAAAAATGTGAATGTTCACTGTAATGTTACACATTTGATGTGGCAAAAAAAAATCACACATAGTTAATCTTTTTTTTTCTTTCCTGAATGACGTAATTTATTAATTTGATGACGAATTAAAAGTGGAACTTTCGTGCATAGGATTTAACAATTGAGAAATTCCCGGACGGAGACTACCACACGCCTATACACCGCCAGGAATACCACAGACACTTATTTTGGTACCAATGGATAGCTAGGTCATCTTCTTTTCTATTTGCTACAATACGAGTACCAACATGCTAGAATTACGTCAGGGCTGACGTTAATAAATATAACGTTCACATTCAGCATAACTGCATTTCCATAGTACACAGTGTAGGAATGGGAAAATTTGTTTTTTCACCAAAAAGTTTGGAAATTTTCCGATTCCACACGGTTTTTTGCTCTCTTTAATAATGGGATATGACTAGTTTTATACTCAGAGAGTTTATAGTGGCTACCTTGGTTTTGAGTCGGAAATATTGCGAAATATCAATTGTCCTTCACCCTAATATCAGTATTTTTAGACTTTCCTTCCGCTTTCCCCACTTATGCGTCATAGTGACGTCATAATCGGAATGTTGGCACTTAATTTGATACCATGGAAAGAAGAAACTAAAGCTATACTGTAGGTACCCAATTTATGAGGAATCGGATGTTCATTAATAGGGGAAAAAGAATTTTAAAAAAATCTGTAAACATAAAATGCAACTTTAAACTAAAAAATTAAAAAAAAAAAGTGCCATTTTTTATTATCATCAAATTTAATAAATGACGTCGTTTTTTCAGGGAGAAGGTTCAAATACTGTGCGCGAAACTTTTTTGCCCATTAAATGTGTAACATTTCCATGTATATTTTACATTATTTTGTAGCAGGTTAAGGAGACTAACTTGTCTAGAAAAATGCACATTTGCCAGGGGGGACTTACTTTTTTTTGAACTGTTTAGCTCATAGTGTGAATTGGTAGAATTTATCAAGCGAGCATGGAACCACATTCCTCAACCATCTGGTAACACAGTAACGTAAACGTTGCACTGATGCATGAATGACAAAGCAATGAAGCTATTTTATTTGAAACAGGCATTTCAAAACTTACGTCTTCATTCATAAAAAGTTGCAATATGCAAAGAAAAAAAATGACTTTACTTGTTGTTGTGTGTCCTGGTTTTTGTTTTGTTTGTTCATTATCGTTTGCCTATGCGTTACGTTTCTTACTTCAGATGACTGAATGAAAATGTTTTAAAAAGAAAGGAAATGAAATGCGTGGTTGTAACTGATAATTTCTGGACTTTAGACCTTTGAATACTGCAAAAAAAAGTGGTTATGTGTTATACCAAAGCTGTCTTGAAAAGCAACAAAATTTTGGGAAGTAGCCACAAGTGTCCTTCAAAACGTTTAAAATTGTCTAAAAAATACAGTTTCAAGTTGAGTATGCAAACAAAAATGTCTTGATTTTTAAGAGGGAACTTATCTGTGGAAACCCTTTATAGAATATGAAATATAATAATAATAATTACGACAGGAATACACTTACGGGGAATCGTTAACTATTTCATTAGGTTATAATGAGGCTTTATAGTTATTTCAAATTAATTATATTCTATATATTGTATTCTAAGTGGATTAGATCTTAATTTGCATAAAATTATATTCATATACTTTAGGAAATAAAGCGCAAAACAATAGATGACGTAAGGTGAAACGAAAATCCCCCAACGTCAAAATTAGTGCATAAGAATAGCAAAATTCCCCTTTATCCCCATATAGAGTTATACATGATAATAATAATATTAGGTTATAATGAGTTCTTATCTGTTTTTAAATTAATTAGTATTCATATCCTTTGGTATTCTATGGGATTAGCCTTCATTTGCATAAATTAATATGCATTCCCTTTTGTTTTATCCAAAACTGAATAAACCACAATACAAATGGATACGTTGGGGGAAATGAAATTTGCCCTAAGAGCGTTCTGATAGAATAACAAGCAAATTTCGCCCAACGCCCTACATAATGCAGTAACTATAATAAATAAGACTAATGCATATACATTAAAAGAACTTTACTTGCAAGGTAATTAATATTTTTTGTTATTATCATTCTGCCTTCTTATAATTGTGATTTACTATGAACTCTTGTGAATTAAGTTTAATGAAATTTACAGGGGTTACATTCTGATTGTTTCATGGCATCTTATGGTCTATTTAACTAAGACTTACCCCGGATATAAAAAATACATTCTCACAGAGGTCAGACATAAGTGCTCACAGTAACCATATGCCTTTTTTGGACCCTCCGGAAACTTTGCTTTTGAATGTCTTTTTGTATGAATTCTTTTTGAAAATGTTCTTTTGAAAGATTTCGTAATTTTCGCAAGACTGAAGACCATTATGGGGTTGGTTTGTAGCCTCCTCGCATTTCGAACCCCGAGGCAAAAGGAATAAGAAGCTGGAAAGTTATTCCTTTCTTTCCTTTTCTCCTTTTTAAACCGTTGTTCTTCCACCGACACAAGCTTTAAAATTGTTTTGCGTTTTATACCTAAAATTTTGCACTAAAATTCTTCCACTACCTTTCTCTGCAGGAGAAATTGCTACAAGAAAGCCATTTAACATGACAGAATGAAGCGCCAATGATGGTCAATAAGACAGACATGGTCATGATGGGAAATAAGACAGACATGGGCATATGGAAATATACAGACATGGGCATGATGGGAATAAGACTCACATGACATGAGGGCAATCAACAGACAATGGACATGAATGGGGTAACAGGCCAGACATGGACATGAGGCCGGCTACGACAAATGGGCTTCCTATAATGACCTGTACGCATATTTTGATGGAAGCTCGATGTCTGCGAGTGAATGAAAACTGGAAGTGTCAGAGATGTATATATGTCTGCTTGATGAATACGACACTGATGGTAGGCCAAACTTTGAAACTCGATAAAGTGAAATGCTTAGCATGTGTAAAATAATTTAGACATTCTTTACAATCATTCATGTATCAAGTAAACGAAATCGATGTGTTGATAATTTCAATATCTACTCATAATTAATCCCGTAGTCGGTGTTTCCAGGTCAATAAAGTAAAATGACCTTTGACGACATGATTCCGTCTGTGGATTGCACAATGACAACGATGTGTTGTTTTGTTTTGTTTTTTGCTGTTGTTTTGTTTATTTTATATCGGCGTTAATAAATTTGGAAATATGAACTAAACCAATACACACTATAAAACACGAATTTTTGACTTTCAGACCAGTAATTTCAGAGATGCTTAATGCGTGTCACCAAAAAAATCCTGAAAGTGATTAAAAAGAAAATCCTGAAAAAAAGTGCGTGAATTTTTTGCACAAAGGACACACATCCGACTAAATTAATACACATTAATGCATTCAATTTTGAAGTATAGTAACAAAATTCTGACATCTAGAAATTCCTGAAAACTGCAATCTCTGCTAATTTACCTATCCTATACTGGTTACCGAACATTCAGGGACCATCCATGATTTGAACCCGAGACCTTCGGTTAAATTTTTGGAACTTCCTCATGTTATGATCTGATGTTATTTATTGATTGTACTTAACCATCACCTAAGCTGGGGTTGCATTGCAAGAAGATTTGTTGTTTGTTTTCCCATGATAACTAAGATCTTTATATTTCACTTTTCAAATCAAAACAGAGGCGAACGAACGCCTCTCGAGTTCATGGAAATTAAGGAGGCTCGATGTCCATAACATGACTATTCAGGCTATGATGCCTATTGGGGAATACACCTGGCCAGATAATGATTGGTATGGAATTTATGGGCCGGGGGATTTTGAAAGGGCCCGGTTGGAAATGGAGGTATGCACGAGGAAACGAGAGGAATAGGAGGAGGAAGAGGAAGAAGAAGAGGATCAAGGCGAGAGGGACCGGCGCTGATTCTAAAGGACGCAAGCAAATCATAAACTGATGAATAGAGGCGTAATAAACTCGTGTTTTAAAATGGATACTTCTTTCCGGATGCCCCTAGTCCTTGCTTTAAGCATATTAAGGGGTAATAGTAGGGTTGGAGGGGCTAAAAATGACATATAAAATAAGGAAAACATACCTTTTTTTGCTTTTTTGTTGGACACAATCGGGGGAAAAAAAAAAAAGTGCTTTTTCGTTCAAAAGTTGTTTCAAAAAGTCGTTCAGAAGACTTGAAATCCCTTGTGATATTTTCCTCTGGTATTTTAATTGTTTCCTCAAGCCGCGATATTTACTTTGATCACTTTAAAATTTATATCTCAAAAATATTAGAAGCTTTTGACATTAATTGCCATCATTATTATGCATATCAATTGCTTATTTTGTAATTGATAATTTTTAAATAACATTCTAAAATTATAATAAAAAAATAAAACAAACATGTTTCTAGACAAATGCCGATATCTAGAACGTACATTTTAAGGATATGTCTTCCCCCCTGCGGCGCGCAAATTTCTTAAAAAACGATTGATCATACAATAGATGAATAAAGTGAATTAAAACATATCATAGGACTACAGATTGACTGAATATTTTCATTAGCCCCATGAGAACTTGATTTAAGGGCCTCCACACTAAAAAATAATATTTTTAACAAAATAAGCACTTGAATTTTTCAAAAAATTGTGGAAAATTAACAGATCAAAAGCTTAATTACTTCTTGAGATATAATATTTTTAAAGTGTAAAAGATTAAATATCGCAGGCTTGAGGCACCAATAAAATACATCAGAATATGCTGGGAACTTTTAAGTCGCGAAGTGGACACTTTCGAACCATACCTTTATACCGTTAGCTCCGTTGTTGTCAACAAAAGCAAACTAAAGGGAGTTTTCCCCCTTAAATTTTTAATTTTTTTCGTTTTTTAGCCCACCCCCCCCCCGCCCCATATTCCCATGGATATAATCCAACTCTTCCTCTCAGAGACAAATGCCCAATTATGAACAGTGTTTGATTCGGTAAAAAAATTAAAAAGGGGAGACTTGCCCCTTTTTATTCGCCAATGTAGCTAAACTTAGTAGTTCTCGTTACCCTTAATTCGCAGTTGTTGAGAACAGTGTTGAACGTTAAGATGGCATATCGTGCCATATCAACTTCTTTTTTTATGGAATCCAAAGATCCACCTAGAAAAAGATTAATTTCAGTTGATTTGGTTGTCCGTTTTGATACAACGCCCAGTGCCCTATAGCCCTCCAAATACGAATTGCTTCCAGATGAATCAATCCGCACTATATAAGGGGTTCCGTACAACAGTGACAGCCCATGGGTTCAGTTGATAAATTCTCATTTTTGTTTAGGAATAATGCATGATGAGGCTTGTATTAGAATATCCTAATAATTTTAATCGGTCCTTTTAATGCATCTCGAATGTTGATATTATGGAATATACTCCTTTTGATTTATGTATAGGGAAACATTCCGTTTATGAAAAATAATGGTGTTTTTGTAAGGTCGCGAGCCCGTTAAACTCCGACCTACCGGCGAACCCTAACGCGCTAGGTTATAGTCTACGGGCGCGCCAAACGTTATCACACCTCCATTATTTTCAAAACAGTGTGTTTGAATTTCTGAGCTTTATATAAATGTCGCAGAACAAAGAACTAAATTTGATTACTACATTAGTTCAGGATATTCTTTTTTTTATAATGTTACATAATGTAAAAGTAGCGTAATGTTAATAAGGACATCATGGCATGAAAAATATTTGACATAAATGAATGACCCTCTAATAAATCGCTTTCCACAAACTCCTGAACACAATTTTGATGTTTCCATTTGGTAAACAACATAAAAACGCAAGAGCTGTGGCAGTTCGTGCAATTCCTGCCACGGAAAATCAAGATGTTGACATCCCTGCCAGAATTGATAGCGTATCAGTCTTGTTTTTTGACCAATTCCAAGCATTCGCACTGGGATCCCAGTCATTGTACTTCAAACTGTAAATATTGGTCTGACAAGTGAAGGTGGATTAGCCGGGATTACTAACACATATCCACAGCAATGATCTGTTAGCTGATGACTACATGCTTTCCAAGTTTGGATCAAATGCTGGCAGTAACTTCAGCATCCTTGGCTAAGAAACTAAGCTTACGGAAAATAATATTAGTTACTTTTCTCTTTTTTACAAAATGTAAAAAAACTAAAAAACAATATTTTCAAATTTGTGGAAGTGATTTCAGTGTGGGTCCCTTTCATTATGTCTGAAAATTTTGTTTCACGGCCCCTTGTGTCCCTTTTAAAACACCATGCGGCTGTTATGTTCGCCTGTAACCTTGGCCAAACGAGTCATAACTAGCTCAATTTCGGCTCGCCCTAAATTTAATTTCAGCGAGCAGAATTTATCCAATCAGATTATGACTGGCGGCACTGACCAATCAATAAGGTTTTTTTCAGCGAGCAAAATGTTTGTGAAATAATTTTCAGCTCACTGAAATCATTTCAACTCGCCGAAATGAATTTCGGCTCGCCGAAATTCACAACTGGCCATCCCGTTCATAAGTACTGAATTTCTGCTCGCCAAATTGAAATGCAATGAATTTCTGCGCGCCGAAATAAATTAATTTCTGGCGAGCTGAAATTCATTTGCGGCGAGCAGAAATGCATTGCTTTTCATTGGCTGGAATTTCAGCTCGCTTAAAAAACGTCTTCCTATTGTCTGGAATTCCCCGCTCGCTGAAAAAAACGTCTTCCTATTTGCTGTAAATTTCAGCGAGCAGAATTAATTTTGCGAGTCCGAAAATTCATTTCGGCGAGCAGGAATTCATTGCTTTTCATTGGCTGGAATTCCAGCTCGCTGAAAAAACGTTTTCCTATGGCTGTAATTTCAGCGAGCATAATTATTTTGGCGAGCGACATTCATTTCGGCGCGGCGAGCCGAAATTCATTGCTTTTTCTTGGCTGGAAGTTCAGCTCGCTGAAAAAAATGTCTTCCTATGGCTGTATTTCAGCGAACAGAAATTAATTTCGGCGAGCATAAATTCATTACTATGAACGAGTTTGGGGGCCAGGTTAATTTGCCTCTCATTAAAAAACGATTCCTGATTGGTTGTAATTTCAGCGAGCTGAAATGAATTCTTTCTGCTCGCAGAAATTCATTTCGGCGAGCTGAAATTGTTCAAAATTTCAGCTCGCCAAAAAAAGGCTCTTTTCATATTGGTTAAATCCGGCTCGACTTAATTTTGATTGGGACAATTTCAGCTCGGTGAAATTAGTTCTGCGAGGCAGAAATTAATTTCTGCGAGCAGAAATTGAGCTCGTTTGACTCGTTTTGGCCAATTATACGGCCCTGCGCTGGATCTAGACACCCCAAGGTCTAGTCGATAATAGGTTTCTCTTCGGAATATAATCTCATTGATAATTTTGTAGGGAAAGCCTGGTCTGATTTGTAATTACTATTACTGGGAAATGGATCCAATCTGTTGAGAGATAATCATAATTGACTGGATGATCCCTATTCTAATGGTTTGGCAGTAATATGATAATGTTTTAAAGAACACTATCATGATTCACCCAAAGAGAAAATTTTGAATTTGCAGAATAGCTTAATAGTGTAGGATAGCTGTAGAAAAAATCGTCATAGTTTACTTTTTCCAACTGAAGATTGCCAGAAAATGAAGAAACGGAAGTGTTCAAAGAATATGGAACTCCATTCACTTACGTGTTGTATATAGTAAAGTGTCCAACGGACAGTAATGACTAAAATACCGATTTTGGTTCATACCTGCAAAAATCTGATTTTTTATGATTTTGTTTTGATTTTCGATTTGAACATCACTTATAGTGCCTTAAGCAGGTACGTGGAATCACCGGGGGTCATTACCACCACGAATTTCTGACACATAGAGTTTATATCTCGATACAGAGTTGTCCACTAGCAACCAACTAACTTTTGGTCAGCTCAGGTTAATGCCAGAACAGTTTTAATTGCCAAAGATAATTTCTCTGAGGCGTTCCCAATGGGATGTCTTGCAGCTATTGCTGGTATTCGATTGCACTAACATAAAGAAAACAATGGCAGAATTTTTTTTAAAGTATTAAAATATGAATACAAATTTTTGAAAACCTATATTTATTGATCTCATGTTAAAGATCGTACCTGTTAATTATTACGATTTTAATGACAAAGCAAGCAAAATGGTTTCAATGTCCATTTCAAAAAAGGTTATGAAATAATCTCAGCTTGGAATCATTACCATCATAATCGACAGGATATATAGTGAATAATTAGATGGTTATCAAATAAACGCGGTAAACTTCTGTATTGAGTCATCAGTTCTGAATTATTTATTGGTACTACCTGAGGTGTTTATAGAATTTTCCTTTGTTGCAATTGCCCTTTATTGTGGAAGTGATTTTTCTACGATCCATTTCATTATGTCGGAAAATTTTGTGCAGTCCATTTTGTCCCCTTTAAAACGCCATGTCCTGTTATATTCCTTCATTCTCTGAAAATTTTGTTCATGTCATTGTGTCCCTTTAAAACACCATGTGCTGTTTATTTCGCATGCGCGCGAGGCTAACACCAAGGGTCTAGTCGATAATAGTTTCTTCAAAGACTAATTTCCGGAAAATATAACGTCTGCTGTAATTCATAAGTAAATAACGGTCTGGGACCACATTCAAAAACTATTGTTGAACAGCTGAACATAAGATGCACAATGGATAATGAGAAAAGACAAACACAAACAAACACAAAACTTCAAACTCTTCCACAGAAGGATGTTTAAAATGCCAAAAAGGACCATGTTTTTAAAAATAAATAAACAAAATCAGGCGTTAAACAAATTGTGCCTGACCACTAATTTCATTTCCACCCCCTTAAGAGGCGCCTTAAGGATATGTCAAAGTAATTTACTCCCGGGGATGGAGGATTTGAGGGGATACGGAAAGATTTGTGAGAGAGAAGGAGATAAATGAATATTTTCAATCATGTAGAAAGTGTAGAAATTCATAAAATAACCGGGGTGCGAATTGTTGAACGGAAGCGAGTGGGAACGCGCACGCCGGAATTATCTGAAAATAATGACGCTCCCTTAACTGTTAAATATCACTTCAATCTTCAATGGTGTGATTCCCTATACAGCTAATTCGCTAAAGTGGGATTTGTTGTGTCCATGTGAAACAATCAGAGCCAAAGGTGCCAAAGTGTAGAAAAGGTGAAATAAACAAATCCAATGATGAACTGAGGGTGTCATTTTAAAAACAGTCTTGGTACTTGTACAGAACTTTGCTACCCAAAGGGGTGGACGCAACTTTTGATGGTGGCATAGCGGCTTCCTGAAAGGATGGCACTGATGGAGCGACTACAGCATTACTGGTAGCTTGATTCCAGATTCTTACAACCAGCAACGTGGGTAGTATGAAAACTTGTATGGATCTATAGTTGCTTTAGGAATGTTGTATTCAAATGATGATCCCGTGTCTCCCAATATAAGATGCAGGATATGTGGACTGAAGAAACTGGATATTAACATGATTGTAGTGATCTTGTAGAAAACATTTTGGCTTGAGACGGGACGTCTGACATGAGTGGATCCAGCCCAGGGTGGTACTTAAGGGTGGTCACATGTGTTGTTCTACAGTAATCTCCGAAGACAAAGCGAGCGGCTGCTCTCTGGACACGTTCAAGGCGATCAACTCCATCTTGGGTGTGCGGGCTCCATACTTCAGAGCGACTCCATTTTGGCGTACGTATGTATGGGTAATTCCTTTGCTTTGACGCTTTGTTTACAGGGAGAAAGAGTACGACGGAGTAATCCAAGTAAACGGCTGGCTTTTTGCTTGATCTTGTGCAGTGGTTATCCAAAGAGGTTCTATATATGATAGAGAGGCAAAAACGTTACGTAATATTTAGAAATTCACCGTCTCGCATGTTTTGCCGACACAAAGAAAACCTAGAAAACCAACAATAGAAAAGCAATGGCTGCCTCTGCTTCTGCCACATACTGTGGGTGCCGCTTTGCATATACATAATCGGTAGTGATACAAATTAATGGATGTTGTAGAGGTGGCCAGGGTAAAAATAGTGTACTGGATCATTGTGCTCAGATTACTCTTTTTTCTCTAATGCAATGCGCGCTTAGTGAAAAGATGTATGCATTGAGGCGGTATGTAAATCAAGACGGACTGAGGTGTCATGTTTTCGGTTGTGCCATGAGTACGACAAAATTTAACACCCAATAGCAACCAACATCCAACATGGATATTTGGCGGATTGTTTGTATCGACTTGACATTATGTGCGTATACAAGACCCAAACTGATAATGATCCGTTTACAAATTCAAAAATGTCAGCGCCAGCACGGACGAATGGTTGAATGAGTTTTTACCCCCGTGGGTTATCCCAGCGGAGGTCATGTGAAATGGGTCACACCAAGGTAGTCATGACGATCTACTCTTCGAGACACTCACCAAAGATTGTATACTGGTGGAGTGGGTTTGCGTTTCTTTGTGATGGAGGGAGGCACAGGATGTTAGATGTGAAAGTGAAAATTTTACTCCAAGTGGGAACGATGTGCAAAATTGGCGCGAGAAACTTAATTTAACACCAAAATTTCATTCTTGGGTCTAACTGGGGCGTCCGTAAATTTTGTTTTTCTAATTAAACATAAAAAACAAGGGGGGGCAAAATGTTCCAATTTTACTTTGTACTTTTAAATAGAGTGGAACGAATTTGCATGACTTGGAAAGTCGCAACTTTGGCTGAATCGTAATCGACGGATTAGCCAACAATAGATGCTAATCCGTATTCACAATAACTTTCCAAGAGAGCGGTGGTTAAAGGAGATCATCACGCTACGCTTTGCTTCGTGTTCTCCGCGGGTGATGGGAGCGGCCACGTTGCCGACAAGTAAAGCAGGTGTGTGATGGAATGTTAGAATCTTAGCGGAAGTTGTAGATAGTGTGTCTCACAAAAATGTCAATATCTCTAAGGTTTTAAAATGGGCCTAAATGTCAACCGAAAACGATATCAACATGTAATGCTCGAGTATTTGGTCTGAAACAAGGAGGAAGCCCTTACTGGTGCATGGAAAGGAAGTGGAGTTTGTCTCTCATTCAACTTTCTTGACCTTGATTACTAAGGAGGGTGGCTGTAGCCATGAGATCCGGCACGGTTGGCTAATGGCAAGATCGGGCAATGGTCAATCATCCAAGATCTGGGGAAAGAGGATTACTAGAAATACAAAACTCCTCTAGTCCAAGCTCTGGCTTTTCCAATAGCCACATACGCAATTGCGCCACGGACCCTCACCCAAGCAGACCGTAAAAGAATTGCAGCCTTTGGGATGTGGGGTTGGAGGCGTATACTCGCATCCCCATGGAACGAAATGAGGACAAAATCCAGGTTCTTAAGGCAAGGTATTTTTTTTTATGGTGAAAACCACTGTTACAGAAGATTGCATCAAGTGTCTAAATATTTGGTCATGTAATCAAGGCGTGCTGAAACAACTTAGATGAGTAGATATACAAGGAATGGTTGAAGGGAAAAGTAGAAGATGCAGGACCAAGAGCTCGATGGTTCAACAAAATAAGCCTGTTCCAGGACACACTCTTCAAACTGTGCATCGCATCTTGATGTCACGGCGAGCTGTCTGCAGTCATGACAGGAGCGATCAAACACAACCCTATTACTTTCCGTCTCCGTGAAACTAGATTTTTACAAGGCTGTGTCAATCATTCAGAGTGTAAAATACTGACAATAGCCTAACCATATCTGGGGTCTTTTTGATGGAATAGCGCCTATTCTATAGCAAGCTGTCCATTTTGCAATTCCAACAGTCCCTATGAAGGGCCATCACCCCAATAAATGTCTGCAAATCGGCATGCATTGTTGTGTCAGCATCGCTGAGTTTGACGCAAATTATATATACCCTGCATTATCTTTTAAATTTACCACCATGACTTGGCTAGTGGCTAATGAGTGTTACAATAAGAGGTTTATTATCTGGCTTTGGGGAGGCCAGTATAATACTGCCGATCAAACACAATCAAAGATCATTTGCGAAAGACCTTTCACGCTCGGAGATTTCAAAGAGTTTCAGGTACTTGTTAAACACCCCCAATATGATGCCAGCAATAAAAAATCAGAAAGCCAAGCAAGCCCCAAGAGTTTGATAGAAGATATGTCAGCGCTAGTAAATTGGGGCAAGTTGCTCTGGCTCTTTGTGAGTAGTAAATATCTAATTCCTTTCTTGTAACATTCCACTAACATAATTAGCATTCGCACCCAGTAGGCATACTCCATATTTTGTGAGAGTATCACGGCACCAGGTTTTCTCATTTACATGCATGACGGGATCTAATATGGAAAAAAACTTCTACAAACGGGGCTGGGGACTTGTTGCATACTTCATATGCAAATGTTTCATTGTTACCCCCATAGAGAACACAAATGAGCAACACAACATGTTTGACGTTGGTTGCAGACAAAAAACATTGCAACCAATCTTGTCTTGGATACAATTACTATATGACATTAAGTGAACACTAAACTTACAATATGATGCCTTATCAAATTAGCATTGTTACGACAAAATATATAGCAGAAGGCCTACTGCTACGAAAAGTTACCCCGGGTTGGGCCACTTGTATTCAAAGGTGGATATGATGCGTTGAACAGAAACGCGTAAAAAAGGGTTCTTTTTCCAACAGGCGAGGTACGCGCGTAATATTTTTTGACTGTTGCTACCACTTTTTTTTTTTCTCTGCAAGTCTTGAACACAGGTTTTTTTATCATTGTTACAATAATACATTCTAATATTGACATTTAACAATCAACGATTTGAAGTACCATGCCTCACCCCAAATTGTTTGCAGTGTATCTTATCATTTTACCTGAACTAACCACATTACACCAAACGTGGAGTGATTCAGTGTTGCGCGTCCCTATAGGAAGTACATGATTAGGGTGTCAAAAACAGGCAAATGTGGAAAAAAACGGGTATGTTGTTTCTAAAACTGAAACTTGTGATAATAGGAGCTTAAGTGTGATACTCAAATTAGAAGCGAGATCAATAAATAGTGTAAAGCCAAAGCAAGATCATAAAATTTAATGTAGAGACACAGTCATTGCTTACTTTGTTTTGGGGTAAGCAAAACGTACAAGTGGCCCCGGGAGTACGCCAAAAGCCTACAAAAGTAATACTTTACCTTGTACGGGGTGTCTCAGAAAAGATTACACCCCCAACTATTGGTCACCATAAAACTTCAAAAGTGAGTATCAAATTTGATAAATGTAACAGAATCTTACACCACAATTATTTTTTCAATATTTAATAAAGTTTTATTGCGTTTACGAGAGAAAACTGCTTTAACCCCTGCAAAATATTGGTATAGGCTATTGATTGCATTGTACGCAGCGTTACTGACAATCCGGGCGTCTTTGTCCACTGTTTACATTTTAGTGAGCCAATCGCGTGCACGCTTTTTGTTCGTGCGACACCCATGAATTCCAGGAAATTTCATTCATTGTCAGCACTGCGTGGAGAAAGGATCTTCATATATTCTTGCCTCCCACCACGCCGTGTAGTTCTGATGCGCAACCTTTTATTCAGCGTTGCATTGTGGGAGACATTTTTGGTATTTATTTTCTGTAAAGTGCAAGGTTATGAGCTTTAAATATTTGGTACATTTAATATTTATTAATGGTGTTAGGCTGCTTTATGATTCACCATACATTATTTGAGGTCAACGTTTTAGGCTCATTAAAAAAATTCTCTTGCCTTAAGTTATTGGGATGGCATGAATAGCTTAAAATTAATACTTATTTGATTGCCACATGTATTAATATATCTAATGCACTTTATAGTCTTCCGGTCCATTCAACCTGCGAAATTTGAGATTGGGCATTACGACCTGGAGCACCATGATTAATTATGTAGTATAATGAAATGATAATCTTGTAGTTTTCAGCCATATAATTCTGCATGCACACGCTTCCGCTTGCCTATTACATGCTTTTCAGGTCATCACCTGTGGATCTTGGGCGTAGCAATCGCTTCCAACAATAATAAGCCATGAATTAACTAAATAAATCCGCTGCTTGCTTTGTACTTTACCTAAATGCATTTTGGCTCCTGGCCTATTCAGGGGAGGGTATTTTCACTCTGGGCTTTATTCTAATTCTAGTGCAAATTTTGGCTTCCCTGTTATAAGTGGAGGGTATTGCACTCTGGGCATTAATGTTGTTGGCCCCTGTAAATTTGCGGGGAAGGGTATTTTCACGCTAGGCTTTTGGCAACATATAATCTGTGCAAAGTCATCGTGCGAATTGCTTTATATGGCTGAATTCCTATATTTGAAATTGAAATAAATTGTCGCGATCCTCTCCAATCGCTGAGAAGGAATTATGCTTCACAGGTGCATTTATTTGTCTGGGGGTAATGTAAACAGCACTCGATTCGAGTTCAGTAGTTTGGAAGAATAAAGCGATATTGTCACACATGTCAATGGACACTTCTTCCAAGTTTTGTAATAAAGTCATTCAAAGAAACAGGCGAGAAATAAGAAATATCATACTTCTTTCATTTTTTTTCATTTTATTATAGATAATTATATAATATTGGATGGTGAGGTTGATAACAAAAAGATCGCCTGAGCCTAGATCAAATAGCGGGCGAGTCGAAGACGAGCTGATATTTTCTTGGCGGAGGGCGATATTTTCTGTTATCAACCGAAAAAGTCATCCAATATTATTATTATTATGCAAGAAGAAGCTGACACTTGAAGAAAATAGTTTAAAATGCTTATAAAACTAATAAAAGGAGGGTATTTGCTTGACTGTTGCACCAAATTGCTTATTGCGCAGAGTGTTGGGTGGTACGCGCTATCGCACTGCAGTTATTGACCACCAGATGATAATAATAAATGATATTTGCACCAGGTTCAACATATTAATATTGCACATACATTACAAAAGAAATGTACACCTGTCTTTTTCACTTATAAATAAAAAAATAAAAGTGACAGCAGGCTATTATGCGTTGTAGTCTGCTGTTGGAGAGATACCTCCTTTGCATTCTATAAGGGTGGAAATGTGAGGGCTAAGCGGGTTATCCTGTTAAAGCCTGATCTGTGGATGTGTGGCCACATTTGTAAGCCTTCAATTTTGTCTTGGATTAGACGAAAGACTTCGTCTGATGACTACAATGTTCTGTAAAGTTCGTGCGGTTCTCCGCCTTCCAAAGCGACTCTTGTTAAAATTTGACATTGTACCGTGCACGGTACTTCTAACATTGTTCAAGACTGTCTTCTTGCAAGGAGGCTTTCTGTGGAATCTTAATTAAATCTGCCTGACAGAGTAATGTTATGACCAGTTTCGGCAGATCTGAAAAACACAAACGCCCTTTGTAGGAGCGACGAATGTTCACCACCATCTTGTCTTGTGCCAGTTACTTCATATAACACGAGTATAGATTAACACGCGGGAATTTTGAATTTACACTTAAACAGCATGTATTTATTTAATCCACCATCTTATTCGAATAAGATGTCTAATTTGAATAAAACTATTGTGAATACATCATTTTTAGTTACTAGTTTATTCACAGTTAAAAGTATGATTAAACTTCTCAATTCATTCGATGCAGTGCCACTAATATATTTCATTTTCTACAGATTGTATTTATATTGTTTCTAATAACGATGATAATTATTGTTATTTACCATATTTTGCTTTTCTGTTGGATTTTTTGTTATAATGTCACGTGTAATGTTA
>JAMKCH010024605.1:0-35400 GCA_023653785.1 Ophioderma brevispina
CACCTGCAGAAACTATTTTGGACTCATACATTTAGGCACTTTAGGTTGTGAAATGTGAATGGGTCCAATGAAATTGATTGGATCTGGTGAATTATGTCAAACATTGTAATTCTAACTCACTTGGTAGTAATGTAGCTGTGGATGCCTCATTAGTACTCTTACAATGATATCTACTAGCTGTGTCTGTAGAATTTCTCTTTGCTGAGACTCAGTACCTGTTAATGAACAACCCAGTCTAATATAAAGATATGACACCACTAATTTTATAAAATCCTGGTCTAATTACCAAATACAAAAACAAAATCCTACACTGTAAAAATAGAGTAACTGTTAAAATGTATAGTCTGTTTCCAGTCGAGTGGACGGCACAAGCACTGGCAACCGCACTCAAGTGCATGGCATAATATACACAAGCGCATCAAGACGGCAGAAGCAAACGCACCGTGACTCTGCATTACGTCTTAATCCCACGATTTCCCCACTTCCATGATAGGTGAAACAGATATAGCTACTTTAATAAGAATTGTTCTTGGTAGGAACAATATCAGACTAATTGATGCAGATCTCATTCAATTCTTATTTCATAAAACACTGCAAAAAACTACACTCCAGATATAAAAAAATATTAGCTTAAAACCTGGTGGATGTTAGGTCCCATCCTCATGCTCAAAAGGACTGTTACTGTACCACTTTTTTTGGGAGGGGGATTAGTCCATGTCATAGCCTGGGAAACTGATTTATTACTCCACCTGAACATGCTATTTTGTTGGAGTATATCAGTTGACAATTGAGTTTTGGTTCCCTTGGTTTTGCACTATCGCGCGAAACCTCTCTCACGCCGACACACACGCTCGTGCCGCCTCCATTCGCTCACGGTGCTCCTTGTTCAGGGACATAACTAAGCCGAGTTCTTTGATGACAAAGACTAGGAGGGGTACAACGCTCTGAATTTTGTTACTTGAAATCATTTAGGTAATTTTACTCTATAACCCATTGCGAGATATTGATCTGATAGGTGCAGGTATACCTAACGCATCATAGCAATTGTGTGAAGTGATGCCTGCATGCCTTTTCAAAAAGCATCCCAACCCAATGAATGATGTCACGAGCCCTGGGCTGACAGCAGCGAGGCAGGCAAACAACCTAAAAATGAGAACATAACCTCATACCTCTTAATGCTCAGAATTTCTGGTTTGGTAAAACACACCCATATCTACAATTAACCTTCTATGATTTTTCTCTCCATAGTCCCTCTTTAAAGACACTACTGATTTGAAAAATATTTAATGTTCATGAATAGCTTCAAAGTGAAGTAGTACGTCAGCCACTTTCAAAAAAGGCTCTAGTTTTCGAGTTAAGGTGGTCGAGTAGAAAAATCCCAATGGTACCAGGTGTTAGGGACATATGTGTGGCTCATCACCTGGATGGATGTATAAATCAGAAGTGGTGCAAATTGTTTTTTTTATGGGCCAAAAAAAAGGTCAAAATTGACCCAAATAGGTAAAAATAATAGAATGGGGATTTATTATTCCAACTTCATTATTGAAATGTAATACTATTTAATTCCCCCACGATATAGCTGTAGATCAAGAAGAATTGAATGTTGGAATTGGGGCTAATTTCGACCCCAGAAAGGACCCAAAAAAAGGGGTCAAAATGACCCAAAAAAGGTAAAAATATAGAATGGTGATTTCAAAACATATTAATGTAATAGTATTTAATTTTACCCACTTTATAGCTGTAGATTCAAGAAGAATTTGAAGGTTGAAATCTGGGGTTATTTTGGACCCAGAAAAGGGCAAAAAAGGGGGGGGTCAAAAAATTTTTTTATTTTTTTTGGCAAAAAAAAATAGGAATTCTAACCTCGTCTTACCAAGCCTTTTTTTGTAAACGGTTACCACCCCTCGAGAATCGATACGATTGCTTATTTTTGATGACCCAGTGTAGCTATAGTCTCCTCTTTCCCTTGATACAAAAGAAGTACCAAAACATACCAGTATGACGTCACAATTACGTCATCAAGTCCGCCGAGTCGGGAGAAGAAAATGGCATTTTCCAAAAATCGATTTTGGCGCTAAAAAGCGTAGGAATGTCGGATTTTCATGCGTTCTTCAGTTGATGGCAATTGGCTAGTTTACATAAACAGAGCTTTAGTGGCCATTTACTGTGCATAAATTTCAAAATGCACGATAAAAATACTCTTCGGTGGCAACCACCCCCCTACCTTAACTTTGACGGTATACCCTAACCCTGGTGAGGGTGCTACCTTCACATTTTTTCGAGAATAAAATGAAAAATTTTATTTTAAAATGTAAGACGAGGGTTAATTTTAAAATGGCATAGGAGTTCATTTGCCGCCCCACTATATAGTGTTAGGATTGAATAAGAAATTTGAATGTTAGAATCTGGGGTTATTTTTAACCCAAGAAAGGGCAAAGAAGGGATCAAAACCGACCCAAATGGGGTTAAAAATAATAGAATGGTGATTTAATTTATTCCGACTTCATATTTGAATGTAATACTATTAATTCCCCCCACTATACAGTATAGCTGTAGACTGTAGATTTATGAAGAATTTGAATGTTGGAATCTGGGGTTATTTTTGACACAGAAAGGGCCAAAAGGGTCAAATTGACCCCCAATATGGTAAAAATCTAGAATGGTTATGTGTAATTATTCCATCTTAATTTTAAACAATGAATAGTAGTTCATTTGCCCACATATAGCTGTAGATTGAAGGAAGTTTGAATATTGGACTTGGGGTCAAACATTGACTCATAAAAGGCAAAAGTTTAAAAAAATGACTTAATTAAAATGGGTAAAAACAAGGAAAGCAGTATTGGTTGCATATGTTTCAATATTAAGGCAGGAATTCAAAATCAATTGCCAATTTAAAACTATATTAACTTTATTAGTAGGACATCAAAACGTGAAAATTTGGATTAATTAATGTCCAAATTACACCAAATTTGGTCAAAAATAGTAACCAATTAATGCACGGTTACATAATCTGGCAGTCGTGACGCTGTTGTTTTTTATTAAGTTTGTAAAAAGGTTAAAAATGGCTTTTTAACCAGGGGCAGGGTCGGTGGGGGCTGTTGCTCCCATCAAAAAAACAAAAGCTCATGTTTTTTTTTAAAAAACCCCTAAAAGAGCTTTAAAACGGTCAAAAATAGATTTTGCGAAGCGAAAAAATAGGGTTTATAAAATGCAATTTTTTGTTTAAAAAGGTTAATATTTAGGTTTAAAAAAGTCCATTTTTGCCAAATTGCCCCCTTTGAAATTTTGGGGGAAACAAAATTTGCCCCCTTTGTAAATTTTTGGGGAAATTTTTGCCCCCCTTGAAAAAAATCGCCCCTCTATTAATTGAGTGTTCCTTCTACTGACCATTCGCATGAAATACTTTGAAAGGGATTGTGAAAATGGTACAACCCAAATTGGGTCAAAATTTAACCCAATACGGCACAATTTCAGTCTTTTTTCCTGAAAACTAGGTAAAAACAATTGTATCCAGTAGGGGAAACAGTTGGCTTTCCGAATGAAAGATATCCTAAAATGTTGTTAAATATGATATTTTGGTTTATTCTGCCCTTGCCCTGAAAGTATCACAAGTTGGATATTATGTTTAAGTATATTAACGAAGTCTGTTGTCTCCAGAGCAACTGAGGTTGCCTCCTACATGCATGTGTGGAAATCATTCTTACTCCTGGTGCAGAAACATGACAATGAAGGGGAGCTGCCGGACCTTTTAAATGG
The DNA here is from genome assembly GCA_023653785.1 of Ophioderma brevispina. Taxonomy (NCBI): domain Eukaryota; kingdom Metazoa; phylum Echinodermata; class Ophiuroidea; order Amphilepidida; family Ophiodermatidae; genus Ophioderma; species Ophioderma brevispina. The sequence continues at coordinate 3,757 of JAMKCH010024605.1, forward strand.
CACTCATACCAACCAGGCAATTCATGCGAGTTGAAAATATCTCCTGCAAAAAAAAAACATTCTAATGAACATCGGATCTATGGTGAATTACTTCCTATCTCCACAATTGTGACACAGAAGAGAGCACAGTTCGGTGGGCATTGCTTTCAAGTTAAGGCCCAGATTATATCAGACCTTTATTCTGTGGGAGTCTTCCAGTCCAAGTAGAGGTAGCGATCACTAACCTACTCTAATGCTATGCGCAGAGATACCAGCTTTATTTTGAGTGGGAGGCAAGCAATGCATGATAAAGACGTTTTTGCAAAGGAGTACGCCACAGATTCGACAAAAGTCGAAAGAATATGATGATAATCAACCTTTGCCAACATGGCCATCGTTTCGCAATTTAAATCTATGTGGTTGCCAGCTGAAGAAAAAGTGCAAACATTCCCAAGTTGCTTCTTTCAAAACATTAATTATAATTGCCCAATTTATAGCCTTTAATTCACACTCTTTTGGGGTTCTATTTTGACCTCTTTTTGGCCCTTTCTAGGGTTCAATTTTGAAGCAAATTTATTAAAGCCTCCACTCGCTAATAGCCTCGTCCCCGGGATTCCAGTATTTACAGGAAGTGGTCAGAAATTTTGGCGTCTGGAGAAGGTTCTATGTCTCCACTTACACTGTGACAATCGTATGACTAAAATATTTTCACAGCATTCTAGGATGACTTCATAAATCAAGTTTTTAGCCCTCATATACAAATGGTTTGAAAATGATACGGGCACGATATAAACAGAGGGTATGGAGTCAAGGCGATTCAATCAGATTAAACTATAATGGACTATGATTGCTCTTTTGGGTGTATCTTGACCAAAATGTCAAAATTTATATTTTAACTCGCCCAGTAGATTAGAGAAATGAGGGCATTTTTTAGAAGTTTTAAAAAGGAAATAAGTGGAATGATTACATTGCATTATGTAACCTTTACTGATCATATTTTGGGTCCAATTTTGCCCTTTTTGCCTTTCCTGGGTCAATTTTGACCCCCAGATTCCAAAAGTCAACGTCTTCTTGAATCTACCTGCAATAGAATGAGAAAATGAAATTACTATGCATTTTTGATATTAAAGTTGGACTAAATATAAATCAACATTCTATGATTGTTACTAATTTGGGGTTAATTTTAAGCCTTTTTTACCCTTTTTGGGGTCAAATTTGACCCTAGTTTCCAACATTCCAATTCTTTCTGATCTTCTTCTATAGAGTGGGGAAACTTAAATACTATTTTAAGTTGGAATAATACATCTCCCATCTATGAGTTTTAACCTCATTTGGGTCAATTTTGACCCCTTTGGGGCCCTTTCTGGGGGGTCCAATTTTGACCCATATTCAACATTCAAAATTCTACTTGAATCCAAGGCTATAGAGCCGGGAGGGGAAATGAAATTACTATTATATTTTAATATGAAGTGCGAATAAAATACATCACCATTTGATTTTTTACCTATTTGGTCCATTTTGACCTTTTTTGGCCCATGAAAAAAAAATTGCAACACTTCTGATTTTTACATCCACTCCAGGTGATGATCCCACGTATGTACCTAACATTTGGTAGCAATGAAATTTTTCTACTTCTTCCACCTTACCCCTTGGTGCCCAAAACTGGTCCGGTGCTGACGTTCTAAAGATTAAAGTCTGTAGAATTCTTATAAGTTAACTTTTCAGCTGTAGAAGACCAAGGAAAAGAAGAAAACGGCCCCCAGTGTCCAAGGAACGATTTCTTCCATTCAATTACGTGTTGTAGTAGTGTCCGATAACGGACAGTAATGACTAAAAATCCGATGTTGTACTTATTAGGTTGCTTATGGTATTATCATTTGCAGGGATGGTTAGGATAGAACCTGTACTTGTTACATACATGTAAAAATCTGATTTTTGATGTGATTTTTTCGATTTGCTGATTTAGGAAAATCACTGATTAGTGGGTCTTTAAGGGATCTTTAAACCATGAGTTAGTGATATTTGGTTTACCTTTTGGAAAATCTCTTGAGGGATCTGTTCACATTAACAACAACGCATGATCCCTGTGGTCTTGTATATTCCAGCTGAAAGAAAAAATTACACTTCATGTCACTGAGACAAGTCCAAATAATCTATGGCTCAATTTAACAATTAGTATGATGAATTATGTTACTTTATCAGGTTGTATCTTACTTGATCCTCGCGGGCATTGAATTGAGTTCGCTTCGTCATAGATTCTGCTAGAATCATGCATTTACACGGCCCTCCCATTTTAAAACAGCGTGAATACAGGGGTACCAAATTTAAAATAATCAGATTTCTGGTATGGGTCCTGCTCCACCATGGTCTTAATTTTTCCAGTTTCTATTTTTCTTTCTTTCCAATAAACCACTTACTTGATGTGGATGGAATGTGAAATATATTAACATATTAAGCAGCTTGGACATGCTTTCCTCCTCCATTCATCTGTCAGTAGAACCGTGCTGATAGCTAATTTACGTAATGCGCCACATTACAGGGGTGAGCTTGCAGAGCCAGATGAATGGCCCCCGGCAGTTTCCACCTTGAGTGAGACTCAAAATATGTAATTAGATCCACATATGAAATATAGGTATTGCAAGTAGCAATTTTGCTGTATGTTTCAGTATTGTGACGGTTAGAGTGGCCGCACAGCGCTGGCGCCAAAACCAATTGTGGGTGTAATTAAAAGCACAAACAAAGATGGCAACGCAAAATGCATGTGCGAATGCTGCGCGTAAGTCTTAATTCCATGATGCCACTGCAAAGACAAGGTATTGGAGGGTTTTCTTGGAGGTGGGGGTGTTCAAGATATTGGTTGCCTGTGCAGTATACTGTCCACAATATCTTACGTTGATGAATTTGTTGAGGTGCTTGTGTTGGAGATTCTGTTGTGTGTGATGGTGGTTATGTGGTGTTATGACTATCAGTGGACTGCATGATTGCAGCAAATTGTTCAGTTCACTTACTTTGAGTTGGTAAGCTGATGGTGAGGTGGCTGCATGGTGTTGGATGGTCTGTTCTTGTGGTGAGGTTAAGCATTGTGTCTGCTTGCTTGCAGTATAGATTTGTCTATTTGCCTGTCCTGTGTGTATTTACACACCACCTTTATAAAAGTGGTAATAGTGGAACGGTTTGGACTGCAACAAATTGTCGAAACCCCCCTCTATGACCTTTGACCTTTGGGGTTGCATGTAAGCCCCAAAACCAAGTTGGTTCCATTGGACTTAACTTTTCAAATGAGGTCAATTTACAATTTCAGCATGCGGCCTCGTTCTTCCACTTAAAATAATAGGGGAGGCAGATCTGAAGACGGAAATCGCTCCGTTAAGAAAAACCCGCATTTGGAATACAATAGGATTTTGCTGGCTAAATTAATGTTAAATATATAAGATGTCTGGAAAAGTTTTTACAAGGATTTGCATCAGTGGTTTCGGAGTTATGACCTAATTAACATAAAATTTGCATGTTTTTTGTTTGCACCCTATGTTTCTTTCGTGGTTTTGTAACAACAATATAACTAATTGTTTCTTTTTTTTTTTTTTTTTTTTTTTTTTTTTTTTTTTTATTTTTTTTTTTTTTTTTTTTTTTTTTTTTTTTTTTTTTTTTTTTTTTTTTTTTTTTTTTTTTCTTGTTTTTTCTTTTACGTGTTATTTTTGTGTTTTTGAAGGGGAAGTGATTTGATGAATCTACAACACACACTGTTGTGATTAAAGTTGCATTCAGGTGTGTATTTTTGAATATATCTAAAATTATGCAAATTTTGATTTTTAAACAAATGGACAACTTTGTTTATATTTCATCGTCACCAACTCATAATGCACGGGGAAATTTGGACTGCCTGCAATGTATTATATGAACTTAATTTACACACCAGCCACAGCCAGTAACAGTTTTGCTTTAATCAAACCAATGAAGTTAACCATACAAGAATATTACAGGCTTTTGTTATTGGTTGGATTGAAAATTCGTTTCAAGATACTTACATGTGACAATGGCAGCCTGTGTTCATTCAAAAGCCACGTGCGGGCCGCAACATTTATCCATTGTCATCATAATGCGTATACGTGTCTAATAGAGAGAAGGACTATTGTTTTATGACGTAGAAAACCCCAGCAGAGGGCAGCCGTCCCTACAGCCGGCAAAACAGGTGTGTAATTATAATGCAACGGTTTTTTGGTCGTCAGGATTTTAATGTGCCGCCTTGGATAGAAACATGTTAACATTAATTCAGGTTTATGTTGTTATTTTCTTAAATGAAGAAGACATATGTTGTTAAATAAATGAATAAAGGCGTTTTTCATACTGTTATGATTAGTGACTTGTGGAAAGGAAGAGTGTCATTGATACGCTCGGTGAGTGTTTTTAAGATTTTAAAAAAAAAAACCCAGCATTCCAATATTATGATGTTCAAAATGCAATAATGATTGACATCCATACGGGAGCGAAAGTACGGGTCGAAGGAAAAAAGGTCATTATTCATACCAGAATAAAGTTAGGGCCATCACTGGTAAATATAATATATTAACTAACAATACCGCTACTACAGCTTGTTAATTGCCCTTGAAGGAAAGATGGCGGCCCTTATATAGAACGCCCTAAATTCGGGTTCAATTGTTTTGATTTTATATGTTTTCATCACCTGAAATGAAAAATAGTATAAAACATTTTCAGTTCTTGTGGTAAGCAGGATTTTGTAAGAAAACAATCAGGAGTGGTTTTATTCCAATGGCTTCTTAGATTACACAACTGAAAGGACAAGAAAATACACGTACATCAGACTTGATAAATTTGCCTGTAAACCATACATACTGGTCCGTGGCTTAATTTATCAATGTTAAGGGCCGAATTCTATAAAAAAGCAATAGCTCGACGAAGTCCATTTAACGAAAATCTTCGTGTGTGGTGGGGTGGATCGAAAAAGGTTGATTTGTTTGTATATAAAACGTATGGTTTCTGACAGTGAGAGCCAAAAATGTTCAATTATTTTCGGCTTCCTTTCTACATTGGGCCAGAGAGGAGGGAAAGGACTCATTTGTGTTCTGGTTTGTTCCTTTAAACATTGTTACATGTTATAATTTATAAGAAAAATTTGTCGTTACCTTTTGGTTATGTAATAATTGTACATAAAATCAAGCAACATGCTTCTTAAGAATTTTGATTTTGTATATATACCGTATTAGCGTGATTTCTAGCAAGAAAACAAAGAAGCCTTAGTATGAAAAATGATAAGTTTTGTTTTATTAAATGTAGGAGGACAAAGGATATAAATCTTAATTCTTATGTCGCAAAAAAATCATGTTTGCAATAAGTAAAAACCTTTCACATTCGTCTCTAATTTTAGTACAGTATTTAAAACTAAAGTCATTGATGGATGCGTTTCGTAATAAAAACAGTGATTTAATGTAGAAAGTTGTGTGTGTAGCCTTGTTGAACAAGAAAAGAAGGAAAACAGAAAGTTGCCAAATTACAAACAGTTTATAAGTGATTACAACATTCGAATATTAATGACATGATCTATGTTAATTCTAGTTTACTATTTATAATTAACACTAGTATAAGGTTTTTTTTTTTTTCCCCAGACTTTAAACATTTTTCAATATATTTCATATCTCGTTAAGTGGTTTTTCGTCCAAGGAAACGGGAATGTGCGTTGGTTTTTAACAATTTCGTATTTGATCAATTATATTAACATTCATCAATAAATTAACTTTATTTTCATCGTCCAAATCAATTAAACTTGGTCTCACCCATGGCCCATCATATGAATGTACAAACCAATTTCGTCTTTGGTCACTTAATTACATTTATCTCAGATATTTCGTCTCTTGTGGTGTATCAGCAAAAATTTATCTTATCTACCTATTTAACCTTTCTTTCTTCACCTTATTTTTCCTTCTTTCACCTCGTTTTGCCTTTTTTTTTTTTTTTTTACTTTTTTAAATCATTGTATCTTTCTTTCTTTTTGTATCATTATTTTTATTCATGTATTCTTTTATTTCCTAATCCTTGATCTGTAGTCTTTGTGCTTGCGGATATATAAAACAAAGGAAAAGACGAAAAAAATATGAAAATGTTGCTGTGATGATACAGACCTTACCTTTTCGTATGGCCTATTTACTGACACACGAGACGGAATTCTGAGTTAAAAGTGAAATTATATGACCAAAGACGAATTGCTTTAAACATTCTGATGATGACCCTGAATTCGACAAAATTAAATTGGTGTTCTACGAAAAAATTGCATGAAAATAACGTTAATTTTATTCATCAAAATGCTTAATATAATTGACTAAAAGACGAAATTGCTTTTAACAAATATTTTAACAAATTGCACAATTTCGGTGTTCACGGACGAAAAATAACTGAACGGATATGAAATTTAATGAAAAAAGTTTTAAACTAAATGGGAAACCTATACTATTTCATTTTGAATCGGATAATTCGGGATCTTATCTCCTCACAATGATTTCGTGAACGGTAAAGCCCGTTACACACTGTAGTTTATAGGGGCAAGTATTATTCAGTGAACGAGATTAATTAATTATTAACATCGATTTACTAAAAACAATGTTATGAACTGTGACTGTTCTCCATTTGCGAGGACCGCCGTCTCATTTAATTTGCTTATTATTTTTTAAAATATAACCATCAGTGTCGAGCGACCCGGGGGAGGGGGGAGGGGGGAAAGTTGCCCCTCTGGATCGACAAAGCAGGGAGTATGGGCCAAAATGAGATTTTTATTCATCTTGTTCGGGGAATTGCACCAACAAATTTCAGTCCCAATTTGGGCCAAATTAAAGTAAGTTTGGCAATTTTCGCGCGCATTTTGTCCTAATTACAGGACTGGAGCAAATCACCCGGGGACGATTTACGAATTTGTCCCCACTTGGCGGGACGACTTGAAAATTTCCCCCTATGGGTTGAACTGCCTCAGTACGCCACTGTATTAAATAGGTCGAATTCGTATTTGCGCCAATAAGAATTACAAAATTTCAACAATGTTTGTACTAAAATACAGCTTAATCCTCATTAGGATAATTGGGGTGGCTATGAACTTTACATTTGTATAAACGAAAATCGTGATTCATTATTTTAACGACACTGATAGTGTGAATGAAATTTTTCGTTACACCTTTAAGGAAAAAGTAGTACTCTATTTGCTCCGAAATGTTTGAACATCAAATGGGAGACCACAATGCTGAATTTATTTAAAGTTGTCATTTTTTAAACTAAATTGTATCCAATCAAATCATCAAATTTTAAGTAAATTGATTCGAATTGTGCAAAAGTTGTAAAATTATTTGAGTGAGCACAGCTGCTAATTGATTTAAGTGTGATATGGGAGTGGCGTTAGGGTTTTCTATTTAAAGGTGCTATGAGAGATTTCGTCTTCAATGTATATTTATATAATGAACGAAAAAGGAAAACATTTAAAAACAGAAAGTGTACGAAAGAAAAGAAAAGCAACGAAACAAACCAAAAAATAAGGCCTTCACTTTATTTAGCTCAGTCATTAACATACACGGTAAAAATACGCATAATTTTACAGTATTTTACTGTCATCAATTCTGCTAACAAATTCCTGAAATAATTACAGTATATAACGCTAACAATAAATTAAATCAAGTACTTAAAATAGTTATAGTTGCGAGTTCCTACAGAGAGTGGTGAATGTGTCGGGAAAAAGATCCACTGACTAACACCACAATGTTTTTAAACATGGAGCTTATCACAGTTTAATATGAGGACCACCGTCTTCCTCAAAATTACGTCAGCTAATTTTAAAAAACTTGAATAGGGGCTATCCACAAATGTACCATTTTGTTACGGCGCGTATTACCGGTTGTTGTAAAATAATGTTAATAATAATAATAATAATAAAACGAGAGCATCAAGGAGCGTGGCTTTACTCCAGAGGGTTGGCGTTGAGGTTGGCAATGAGGTGAAAACAAACCAATTAAGGTTGTTTTACAATCAGGCGTACATCGGCTGTCTCCATTTGGGTTGACAAAATAAAGTGGAAGATTATGTCAAGTATTTGATGTTTTGGCACTGCTAGGAAGTCCAGAAGTATAATTCCAAAATTTTGAGGGTCACATCTCCGTGGACATTTTTATGAAGATTCAAATGTTGATTTTTCGGAGAGGACCTGAGATTTTGACGGAACACTGACTTCTAACATTAGATCATGTCATACATGTAAAACTTAAGGGGTCGGCCCAACAGTGTTTACTACAATGTATAGAACATAAACAAGAGTTTTTTCTGATAATTCACAATACTCTGTCCTTTAGTTTTAAGCTTTATTACCCCTAAATACGGAGAGACAGTTTACGGAATTACCACGAATTTCAAACTGACACCGCATGTTACAATGGTCACATTCTTTTAAGATTCTGGATATAAATTACCTTGCTTCAAATGATATTCCTAAATGTTGAATTTGTCCCAAAGTTCTTTCAGACATTGCTAACTTCCTACTCCAATAGTAACCTACTTCAAATGAACAGTGATTTTAAGCATTTCCATGTATATGTTCATATTTTTTGTTAGTCATCAAGCATTTTCAAATGGTTTCTTTTGCAGTTTGGAGGTTGTGCTTTTGGTTGGTCTCTAGTTTGAAAATACCAATTATGAGAAAGTACTCAGACATTGGTTTTTTATGGTCACATTGTAGTGTTCAGACAAGAGGTACCCTGATTGTATAACAACACCCTTAGTGACAATTCCCATATCCTACCGTCCCCTTAACTGCATTTTTTCCCACTTTTTCAAAAATCACGGAGCGGACCCTTTTTGTTTTGGGGAATTGCCGCACCTAGACAACAAGAAAATAACGCCCTAACCACCTTTTTGCGTGAATCGTCCAGGTATGTAGTCCTTTTCCGAAAGGATTTTTTGGGATATAGGCCTATAGTCACAGTGGAAATTTGTTCATTGTTAGGCCAAACAAAAAAATCAAGTTTGTTCCCAGTATAGTCCAAAACCTAAATGTAATGCACTTTTTATTTTTCCTTTAAAAAAAAATTGAAGGGCCTTCCCAGAAATTGCTCAAATTGGCTACATGGCAAGTCAAGACGTTGCAATCTACTTGATTTTCCATTATTAGTTTATAAAACAAAAATATTGATTTTTGGATCACTTGATATCTATAAAATTGAAACTTCTATCATCTGTTTTGTCTTAACATGCAAATCTCCTCAGTAAATAAAAGAACAACAACAACAATACGTAAACTGGCTCCAAATTAATGCGGTGGCCTCCTAACTGAACAAACTTGAATCCCCTGCTGATGCCCACATTCCATCACTCACTGGCTCCACCACCATCACCTACCCATTGATCTGTATTCATCAATTAACTGACTACCCCCACCCATCACCACAACTCAACTCACACCATGGAAATACTGACTTGTCCTTGTCAACACTGATTTCAGTATGCATCAATCAGGGGCAGCAAACTCTACAAACTAACTATAAGGTTAAAAAAACCTTAATTTTTGCACAATTTATTGCTTAAGGTAAGTGGTATATCAGGGATTAAACATAAACTATAGATGACATTGATGATTTGAAGGGCTTGTTGTTATTGGCCCAGGCCAGGGAGATTAGTACCAGAAATTATTACAGTACTCATTAACTGCTTTTTCTCACTTTATTACAACTTTGAAGACAATTTTCTTCCATTTTACATCTTCCCAAATTTTTTCATTTTCCAGCAAATTGTAGAATAAACTACATCCTCTGTTTGCCTGATATATCTGGTCAGAATGGTCAGAGTTAATTAAACCCTGATCTATGATATAAAGCTAAATTGCATTTACCATAGACATTCCCTTCCTGTCAGCCACCAACTCACCACAACTCAACCATTAATGAAAGGAAAACTTCCCACCTGCAACCAAGTATTAATCACTGAGCCTGTCCAAACCAAAGGTACTTAAAAAATGTTGTCAGTACAGGATCTCCTGCAACTTTTGGTCTGTTTTTTGTTTTTTCAATTTTGGTTTCGGCTTTCTTAGCCGTTCATCTGATATGTGACCCGTACTCATTTTTGCGGAGGTGAAATTAATAGGCGCAGGGACTCTTGTTAATCATGTTATTGTGAAAGGACTGTTCAAGGCCTGAATACACCTATTGTGCATTTCCATACATTAATGAAATTGTATTTAGTGGCAGGTGAGTGGTTTATATGCCCGGAGTGTCCTCCAAAATAATCCGGTGTGCACGTGCATTTGAAGTCTTTCATTTTCCCTCTCCGCCTGAATTGAATAGGTCCAAAACTCCAGGGGACAAACGTATCACGCGAATCGACTATAATAACCTGTACCGGGGGTGGGGGGACTGATTTGAGGCCCAACAATTGGGGTCTCTGAACTAGGTTGTCAGAAAATCAGAAAATAAGCTGCGGTCCCTCCCTCAATTTCCCACTACTTTTTGAGGGGTGTTTGAAGAAAATTTGGTAGAATTTTGCTTTGACATGAAAAATAGGGTCTCTGAAATGGTCCTAAAATGGGGGTCACTGGAACTGAAAAGAGCCTGAAAATGAGGGACTTATAGTGGTACATAACCATACTTCCTCCCAATGTGAGACTCCCCCCCCCCCCACCGGTACATTTAATTGTTTTGCTGTCATACCCACATTTTGAAACATTTTTAATTTTATGTCCAATGTTTTACCATTAACATTTAATTTCCAATTCACACACCAAAGCACATGCACCATACAAACCACACACACACACACAATGTAAACACCACACAATAGTTCATAAAATAATGAAGTGAACTTCAAAGGAAAAAAAAGAATAATTTTTTTAATTTGTCATACAAAGAAAAACTTTTAAATTTAAGAGGTGTAACATACTCCATTGACAAAAATCATGTATGCACACTATACCTAGTGTAAAAATACTAGGGCATTGCTATATGAAAGAAACGCAGAGGTCAGGGTTCAACTATAGCCAAAACAATAAACATCAGGCCTACACATAAGAACGTGTGGTGTAATCTAATTGACGTGACCTTGATGGTCCAAAAAATGGTTCCTGTTTATTGGTAGAGACCTTACTAACAACGCATGCAAAGAGTCGCCAGACAATACAGTGAACCAAGAGTAATGACATATGATTTTAGTCAAACAAGAAATGTGTTACAAGTGTTACAAGTGTAACACTTTCTGTGCGGTTTTTTGATAGTTATGCCCTGTTTCTTGCGTGTTAATGTATCCAAGGGGGGTGAGTGTTTTGGGCCCTGTAGACCTTTGCTCACCTCCTCCATATAACTGTTTGTTTTCATTACTGTGGAGAGTAAGGGAAATAAAGTTTTGATGAACAGATTGATCTATCACCCAGCACTCTCTTATAGACTTACTTCGTAAGCCAATAATAATAATAATAATAAGAATAATGAATGAGACATTATATATAGCGCCTTTTACAAAGTAGGCAAGGCGCTGACAGGGGAAAGGGCAAGAAAAAGAAATACAAGAGCTAGGAAAAAGAGGTGACTTAAGAAGACTTTAAAGGCAGATAAACTTTCAAGACCACGGATATTGGCAGTAATTCATTCCAAAGGCGAGGCCAGCAATAGAAAGGCACGATCACCAGCTTCTTTTGGAACGAGGAATCCCAAAGAGATTGCAGAATCGAGCGAAAGTGTGTTGTAAAGGGGACTTGTGAGTCGAGGTTTTGAAATATGACGACAGGTAAAAGGAGATTGAAATGCACAGCTTTAAAGAGTGAAGGTGTATTTTGAAATGTATTCTGTAATTGATTGGTAACCATTAGGGGCATCAGAGAGCGGAACGCGACATGAGTGCGACTGGGTTGCTTGAAAATGAGGGGCGAGGAGCTGATTTAATTCTGGAGAACTTTGAAGACTTTTAGATCCAAATTACAGGGTGCTGTTAAAAATATACGGAGGGGAGAGAATTTGACTGAAACTCGTCTTTTATGGAATTTGAGAGATCCACTTATAAAAAAACGTCTTATTGAAAATGGACATAAATTTACAATATTTCCTTTTTTCAAATATTAAAAAACATAAAAAAAAATTTGCAGTATTTTCCTCTTACTTATGCTGTCATTTTGCAGTGTAGTTGCTGTTTTAAATGTAATTATTTTCATGAAAACTTTTGATCAAGTGTGGAAACAAAAATCTCCAACGTGGCAAAAATTGGATATTCAAGTTCTCTTTTAGACTGCATTTTACTAGGAAAAAGTTTTATTCCTAACATTTCAAAAGGGCCAATATATAACATGTTAGTAGGTCGGAATTGCGAACGGAGAAGGAGAAGCTATTTTTTTTTTCAAATGACTGCCACACAGCACGCTTAGAAAATACTAGATATAGTATCGTGTGATATGTGTCTGAAAAATAACTGTTAAATTAAAAAAAAAAGGAAAATTGAATGTATTAGAGAAAATAGTCTCTAATACTGAGCATCTTAATTAATATTTTATTTCGTGATATGACAGGGCTAACAAAAATAAATTGATTTCATTCAAATGATGCACAAGTCACCCGGATATTCGCGCATTACGTGGGCTCTGCATTGTATACGAACTCACAAAGGGGGTCAGCGATGATTATCCCAATGGTGGTTTAACCAGGGGGTGAATGAAACGCATTCAAACCCAGGCGTCCGTGCTGGGCGCTGACCATTTTGAATATGCACGGAATAATTATCCGTTTGGGTGCTTGTATACAACAAATAATGTCAATCGATTACAAACAAGATCCACCCCCATATACGTTGGTGGAGTGGGTGTATTGGGGGGGTAAATTTTGTCCTACCCAATGGCAACACAACGAATGAAATGGACACATCGTCCTTGATTTAAATAAAACCGCCTCAATGAATACATCTTTTCACCTATAAGCGCGACAGCATTATGAGAAAAAAGAGATCTGAGCACAATGATCAGTCCACTATTTTACACATGGCCACTCTCTAACAACATACATTACTTTGTATCACTACCGATTAGTGTATTTGTAAAGCGGCACCCACATTATGTGGAAGTAGCGGAGGCAGCCATTGCGTGCTATTGTGACTCTAGGTTTCTTTGTGGTCGGCAAAACATGCGAGGACGGTGTGAATTCGCAAGGATTACCGAACGTTTTTGCACTCTCTATTATATATAGAAACCCTTGGTTAAACCCCGTTAACTTTTCATCAATACATTGTCGCATTCCAGTGAGCGCGTTGAAATACAGTGATTTGGACTGGCGTTTGGATTTGGTAAATCTGAACAAATATTGAACAGGGAGGTTAAACGTGAACTGTAAGGTATTTAGGAGTCATAGTTATGAAAATTCGGGTTGCAAGTCAAAAACCAGTTAATTCGTTTTATGATGGAAAACTGCGAGTTTTTTCCTGGTGATTTTTTTTGGGGAGTGGCATGCGCTCCGCTCAGCCCACACGCCAGTCCCCCCCGGCTTTATATGGCAGGTTTTTTTTTTTTTCCCCCAGGACGACTTCCCACCCGAGCGTAATATCTAGAAAAATCGCTCTAAATTCAGGAATAAATTATGCAAATTAGACCAGCGCGATGTTGGAGTTGCAAATAAAAAGGTATGCTTTTGAATTTCGTGAATATTGGCTACAAAGGCAACAAGTCGCATGTGAAAGATGCTCCCGTCTTTTATTTAGAGCAGAATTTTGTCCAAGTACTAGTGTTTAAAAAATATATGCCAAATTTTATGTTTTTAATCGCCTAGTGTTTTAAATGGTAAGTGTAAAACATTGTAAAAAACTTTTGGGGGGACTTCCAAATATGATCTTCATTTTATCAAAAAAATCCTATATGTACTCACTTTCCGGTTCAGTGCGTTTTGACTTGAGATCTGCTCACCTAATAGGTTATCGCTTTGTTTTCAATTTGTCGTAAAGATTGTACCGGTTCCCAAAGATCCATACTTTATTCTCTAAATTGGAGGATTTGGGGGTGCTACTTCTAAGGGTTGTTTAGCATTCTCTACCTTGATTGTGGTGAGTAGATGATGGTGACGGGTTGGTGAAGAAGGTGGGTCTTGGTGGTGACAAAAAACAAAGCTATTGGGTCTACTGCGTGCCCCATGCTGTCTAGTTCTCTTGCGTGTACTCATACAGGACAGGTCCTCCTATTGAGGTGTAATTCAATAACCAATGGTACATCTACCTGCTAAGAAGTTACACTCTACTGCAAGAGGGAAGGGAGAAAAAAAAAAAAAATGCAGTCCTACATAAATTCATGGAACCCAATGTCTCTTACTGAGTATTAGTACACGTGTCATGTTAGTTTCAAAGACACTCAATTGTCCTGTTTTTGGTGTCTTGAACTAAACGCGAATCACTTTGCCAACTATATCAACCATTGCAAAAACAGGTAAAAGAGTGTTTAACACATGTTATGTCTGATTTTTTTTCCTGTCAGTAAATGCATTTGTTGATGGTAATAATTCATTTGGAGAGGGATGTTTTGAGACAAAAACTAAAAAGTCGCATTAACTCTGAAATGCTCAACTTTGTTCACAGAATATGATGCTTTAACCCTTTTACATGAACATTTTTAGTATCGAATATGTAAAGGCCCCATGCTAGATTCAATTGACAGATTGGCATAAAGTGTGAGACACGCTATCGATTCTTTTGTTTGGCGTCAATCAAAGAACGGATTAAAGTGTCATGAATCTCGAGGCTGGGTTGAAGAAGAGGATGAGGCTACGTGAATTTGGAGTTTGTTCCAAAACTCTAAACTACTTAAATGAGTGGACCAAGCTGTTCAAATATTATTTCTGAATAAGATGAATAAATGTAAACTTATCAGTTTCTAGTATTCCTTAGTGATGTAAAAGAACTTTGGTGAATAATAATTACTTTATTCGTATCATGTTCTTATGTTGAATGCTTCAGAGTTTGTTCAAGTTTTGTTGTTTGGAAATTTTATTCAGTGCCATTTGCTTTGACATTCTTCGTGAGAAAAGGGACATTTTTAATTATTGCCTTAATCTTATCCGGTATTGTGACACGAATATCTATTTTACTGGTTGGGTAAATTATACAACCCTCATAACGAATGGAATCTTCGACCCGCCCCAAAAACTTTTAATGAACTGACAGAATAAAATCTACTATAATGTTGTATTCCATATCTGTAGCAATTTATTAGGCAAATTACAGTTTGACAGTGACATGGAGGAGATTTTTTTTAGATACAAATTTCGCTCAATTTTCACTGGATCGGTTGTTGACCACCTACCGAGAACCTTTGAAGGGTTATTAGACAACACAGGTGTTAAAAAAACCTCAACTTGTTTTGAACTTGCTGTTCGTAATCGTTCACCATAGAAAAACCATGCTTTGACTTTCTGTCGTGCAGACAGAAACTACTAAATCATCATCGTATTATATAAAGATGGCATAATTCCGGCTTATTCCTCAGTGTGATCTAATACATTGGGTAAGCATTCCAATATGTAAAAAACCGGGGTCGAGAAAATGCGGTGCTTCCTTCCTGAAATCTCCTCATGTCTCTTTAACAAAATTTGGTACATAAAACTGGCCTGTTTTTGGTGTCTTTTTCTTTGAAATGCACTTAACACTTCAAAGCCAACACTGCAAGATTGAAGTATTTTAGCCTATCATGTAAAATACATCAGTCCTCGACCGCTTGTGTCGTCCTGCCATCGCGGTTAGTGATGATAGGCCTAAGATGACGTTTGCACCTTGATAGTGGACCTTGGACTCACAACAAATGAGGGTTTGCATTAACCCCCAAAACCAAGTTTTGGTTCCAACATGAATTTGCACTTTTCCAATGGTCAATTTTACATTTTCAGCCTATTTTACAACTTGACCTCACATGACCTTTGACCTTGACATGTGACCTTTGACCTCATCAAAAATGGGGGATCATGTTGCACCTGGATCCAAGTTTGGTTTAAATCACCAACGATATAAGAATAGACGCGCATTCTCCCGCAACGGCGTAACCAAAATCGAGGTGCCCAAAAGTATTATAATGAGCAATACGCACTTCATTATCATAGTTTTTGGGCACCACCATATTTGGTTTATTATCGTCTGTATTTGGAAAGGCCCTTATGCCATCTGAGACACCCGAGTATTTTAAGTTGTCACACAATAGCGCGTGAAAACAACAACAACTGATGCCACATGCTATCACTCGGACTCAAATATCTCTTCCTAACAAAATTAACAGGGGTCGTCGGGAGACTTTTTGTGCATTAGGAATGCAAGAATCGTTTTAGAGGCATGGTTTCTTCCCTGATTGGTTTTCGTACAATTATTGCAGAAAAATCGGCGATCAGACAATGAAACACTGGGGAAATGCAACACGATAACATGGCGCGTGACGCGCAATTTATAGGTGCTTGTGCTTGTGCAGCAAACACGACGCTCTGCTGGTTGCGGAACAACAAGGATGGCGCGGAGGTGTGAGAGAAATCGGTTACGTTGCTGGCCTATTCAATATCATGAGCGTTCCCCTCTTGGTTTTTTCTAGCTCTATGGTTTAAATCCTCAAAGTATAGGATATGACAGCAAAATGTTTAACCCTTTTTTCACCAACAGCACATCAACAACATACATCAAACAGTGGACAAAATGATCCCTATGTGTCTTCCTGCCTTAGGGCAGGCGACACAAAAAATGCAGCACAAACTTGAGAGTGGCAATTAGCATTTAATTTCAAACTCCAATCACAGTCTTACTCTTGTTTTTCTTGCCCAGTATTGTGGCCTTGCACTTTTCTTTCTGAACCACTTACCATTTTGCTTTAAATATGAGTCAGTGGGATGCTCACCATGGCTGAATGTATACTAATTCTGGGTTGGTACATTTTGTGACCCCACTTTGTCTGCTCCCAGTTTAATTCAGCAGCCTTGACAGAATAAAGTACAGTATCACATGCACTTTATTCCGTCAAGGCTGCTGAATTCAACTGGGAGCAGGCAAAGTGGGTGCAGTAAATGTACCAACCCACTAATTCTCACACACCATTTGAGTATATAATAATAAATTCTACATCTATCATTCTAAAAGACCAAAATACATTTTTACTAATTACTACAGGTTTCAAGAAGAGGTAGAGTGTTCTTCCTAAAATGCATTTCTTCCAACACAATTTTTGCATAAATTGGTTTTTACATAAGTTTATAGTGATAAAAAGTATGTAAATAAACAGAACTCATCCCAATCTGGCAATTTCAGTACTTTTTGTCACAAAATCATGTGACAACCAGAGCAAAAATTGTATTGGAAGAAATGCATTGGGAAGAACATTATACCTCTCTTGGTTTCAACAATCTGCCATTTGGCCAATTTCCTGTCTGTAGGTAGTGAACCACCATTTTGACACACGTCAATTTAAATTTACATTCCTCTTGACCAAAATGCATTATTATAGACTACAGTGCATTATTATATGGCATGTCAAGCTTGTTTACAGCTACACTTGAATGACAATATTTTTCAATATAACCATGCAAAAAAAAAAAAAAAAAAAACTAACATACCCTGCAAATGATAAGGCCAGAAGCAACCTAATAAGGACAGGATCGGAGATTTTAGTCATTATTGTCCGAACGGACACTTACTACAACACGTAATTGAATGGAGAATCGTATCTTGGAACACTGCCGTTTTCTTCCTTTTCTGTCAATTCTACAGCTGGAAAAGGTAACTTATGAGAATTCTACAGACTTATCCTTCACTTTGAAGCTATTCCTGCAAATTTAAAATATTTTTCAAATCACTGATAGTGTCTTTAAATTTACATTCCTCTTGACCAAAATGCATTATTATAGACTACAGTGCATTATTATATGGCATGTCAAGCTTGTTTACAGCTACACTTGAATGACAATATTTTTCAATATAACCATGCACAAGACATGACATTGTCACAGACTGTTTGAGTCGATGGTAGACTGACGCCCATCCATCATCTAATTCCTCACTGAGATATACCAGCGTCCAGCGACTTATTTATCGGCCCTGCCAATACCGGGACTCGAACCCGGGATGCCTTGGTCTGAAGTCGAGCGCGCAGTGAATAGAGCTAAAGAGGAATTCCTCGTTAGGTCTATTGATACTATAGTTGGAGTAATAATTTCTTGGCCAAGTTACTAGGTACGCCCGTACTAGGTACGCCCGCTTCCCCGCCAAAACGGTGCACCACTGGGTTGCACATAGTCGCAGTTCAAGCAACAAGCAACGCGCGCGTATGCCATGGCCAAGAAATTATTACTCAAACTATAACATGCTAAATACCTTGTGATAATATTTGTGCACACTATCAGATATGATGACTGCATTGTAAGAAAGTTGTAGTTCAGTGATTTATACTTGATAGATCCTTGTACGGATTGTGAGATTCCATGGTCCTCTTGGGAAAGTGTTTAAAAGGGGTTTAGCAATGGAATCATATATATCCTCTTAATTGCACATATTTGGGTTTATATGTATTTTATTTAGTAAATGATTACAATGTACACCAAAAGTTTTTAAAAATTGCCCAGAAATATCCAAAATAAGCCTTTTTATATCATCACTTTTGACACAAGATGCTCAACTTGCAGAAAATGGGCGGAGGAGATCGGCCTGTGGGTGTTTTTTTTGTGATGTAACAGTACTAACTCCTATGCAGAATCAGCAGAAATAGCTGAAATTTTCAGGTGAATTCCAATGCACGTGCCACACCGGATTAACTTGGAGGACACTCACATTTAACTCACTCACCTGCCACTAAATACAATTTCATTCAGGGAAACACACTATAGTGTATTTCAGGCCTTAACATTGCTCTTGACCAAAATGCATTATTATAGACTACAGTGCATTATTATATGGCATGTCAAGCTTGTTTACAGCTACACTTGAATGACAATATTTTTCAATATAACCATGCACAAGACATGACATTGTCACAGACTGTTTGAGTCGATGGTAGACTGACGCCCATCCATCATCTAATTCCTCACTGAGATATACCAGCGTCCAGCGACTTATTTATCGGCCCTGCCAATACCGGGACTCGAACCCGGGATGCCTTGGTCTGAAGTCGAGCGCGCAGTGAATAGAGCTAAAGAGGAATTCCTCGTTAGGTCTATTGATACTATAGTTGGAGTAATAATTTCTTGGCCAAGTTACTAGGTTCGCCGTACTAGGGTACGCCGCTTCCCGCCACAAACGTTGCACCACTGGGTTGCACATAGTCGCAGTTCAAGCAACAAGCAACGCGCGCGTATGCCATGGCCAAGAAATTATTACTCAAACTATAACATGCTAAATACCTTGTGATAATATTTGTGCACACTATCAGATATGATGACTGCATTGTAAGAAAGTTGTAGTTCAGTGATTTATACTTGATAGATCCTTGTACGGATTGTGAGATTCCATGGTCCTCTTGGGAAAGTGTTTAAAAGGGGTTTAGCAATGGAATCATATATATCCTCTTAATTGCACATATTTGGGTTTATATGTATTTTATTTAGTAAATGATTACAATGTACACCAAAAGTTTTTAAAAATTGCCCAGAAATATCCAAAATAAGCCTTTTTATATCATCACTGTTGACCAAGATGCTCAACTTGCAGAAATGGGTCGGAGGAGATCGGCCTGTGGGTCCCTGTGGGTGTTGTTTTGTGTGATTGGTAACAGTACTAACTCCTATGCAGAATCAGCAGAAATAGCTGAAATTTTCAGGTGAATTCCAATGCACGTGCCACACCGGATTAACTTGGAGGACACTCACATTTAACTCACTCACCTGCCACTAAATACAATTTCATTCAGGGAAACACACTATAGTGTATTTCAGGCCTTAACATTGCTCACAATAACATGATTAACAGAAGTCCATGCGCCTCATTGAATTTTTCACCTCTGCAAGAATGGTACAGGGTTACACATCAGATGAATCGAGTATAGATGATTATTTTATTTTACTACACTTAAAAGGGATTAGCAGCGATTTGGTAATCCAAGACATCGAAAAAATCATGAAAATTCATATTTTTATGTTTTGTTACTGGCATTGACATGCGAACATAACCTGCAAGTGGTTGGCTTGAAATCCGTGTAATAAAGACAAGGCAGTACTTTTTATCCGATTCTGTAATTTCTATACGTGCGTATCAAAATTCAACTTGAGATCAAAAAGCCTTTCCAGTGAATATCACAGATTTTCAGCGTGATATTGTGCACCATGATCAACACAGTTTGACCTCAAAGACAAACATCATTTCTCTTTGTTTATTATGTATTGGTGTAAACCACAATCAGCTGTATAGTGTAGATTTTTTTCACTATTTGGTGGTTTGTTTCTGTACATTAAAGCAGTTATATGGAATTGTACACACTTATCACTAATTTATAAGTTTAAAAAAACACATTTCCACATTTTTCAGATTCTCTCGCATTATCGCTGCTAATTCCCTTTAAAAATTATATTCCAAAATCTCTGAGTCGGCCTTTAAGGCTTAGAGCAGTGCTCGATTTAGAAAATATATGCACAACTGCATTTTTTTCTTACAAATGGGCTGAATAACACAAAATTTTGCATGTACGGACACAAATTTACATACACAGCAAATTTGCGTGCCACTGTAGCCAGGGAGTACACAGATCGAATCTGTGCTAGTGGGATATAACCCACTAACACAGAGGAAGGTGTATTGAAAACCACTGTATCTCCCCATTAGCAGTGTGGACACCAGATGTTATTTGTTTACATGCCTCAGCCTGAGCCTGAATTACCTAGAATCACATAGACATGATACCACATAATCCAAATGCATTAGAACATTTTTTTTCAATGCTCAATATCGTGAAAATCAAGAGAAATTGGAAATTGTTTACACAGTTTCAGAAGTTCCTGTGTTATTTTGAAGTGCCCGGGAATATGGGGAATTTTCAATTTTGGCCTTTTAAAAATTTAAAAAAATTTAAAACATTTCATCCCCAAGAAAAATTAAAAACCATGTTAGCTGGGCTTTTCTTTCAAGTATAATGTACTGTTTTGTACAATTTTGATCTATTAGGCATTCCTCGAACAAGATTCTTGTCGTATATTTTTTTATTTTAAATGACTTATGTCTAAAGTGCACACTTTACTATTATAAATCCTAACGTGGAAATTAAACCCATTGGAATTAGTGGTTTCTAAAATCTGACAGACTCATTTAACCATTTATTACCAATTTTCCAAAAATTTTAATATTAAAACCATGAAGGTCACTTTTTGTGTGTATAAATTGTCAATTTCATGATACTGTAATTCATCAGCAAGGATATTACATTCTCACACAGGAATATTAAAAAAATATTACAAGTGTAAACCTTTCTAATTAGTCAAATTTTTTAATTGACAATTATATTGATGCCACTTTTTACTTTTGATATGAGGCTGTTTTCTGTTAATTTTGGCAGGCAACTAACTTGACAAGATATGGGTTTACAAACCAGTTGCAAATGACAGTAATTAAAGTTAGAAGTTTGCCCAAAAGGTTTCCACATGCATGAGAATTTTCAGCCAATTGGCTGAGGCTGATTTCAGATTTTGGGGAAATCCAAATTCAATTTTTTATGTGTTGCCTGTTCAGGGCATTTTGGGTTGATCATATGTATATACACCAACCCAAAATGGACTACAATAAAAAAATGGAATTTGGATTTTCAAAAATCGGAAATCAGCTGATTGGGCTTAATTTCCACTGAAAATTTTCATGCCTGTTTACAGGAAAGCCGTCCAAACATTTTAGTTGAAGTGATTTGAAAATAATCTGATAAGGTAAACTTAAGGTGGGGGTTAACAGAATACAAACTACAAGACCAGAGAGTGATAGAATTTAAAGTGACCCAAACATACCTTGTTTTTTTAAGAGTTGGTGGTTATTCAAGCATTTCAGAGTATCTGAACAAAAAGACCTTACTAGTATTTTTTGTATGATTAATTTCAAATTGTTTTGAAAATAACCAATATTCCTGAAAATATCCTAAAATTCCCGTTATAATTCCCAAAATTTCCATGGAAATTTTCCGCTCTGAAAGTTCCTGGGAGTTTTGCAACCCTAGGCATGCAGGCATAATTTTGTTTTAGAATTACTGACGAATACTAAATAGTCTCTGGCTGATAATTTCTTTGACATAACAAACGCGTGCCCGGGACACGTGCATTGATCTTTGCGTGTACAGCATCTACGTGCAACACGATGGTGCGCCACTTTGTGGGAAACGGGTGTACGTTCTAAACTCTCCCAAGAAATTATGAACCAGCCCTTCCCTGCAGACTCAGCCCATGGAGGTAGAATATTGAACCAGACCTTCACTCCAACGGCAGCAGAGTATAGTCATGATTGATAGTGTGACACCAGTCATCTCTGGTGACATCCAGCTCCAGGCCCTGGCCTAGCTAGCCTAGGCCTAGCTAGGGCCTAGCCTAGTAAAAGGAACTTCTACCGTGATGACCGTTTTTATTTGGGCGTACTCGCATCACGGTAGAAGCACTTCCGTATACAACTGTAGCAGTGTAATGAATAGGCTCCGAAGAAAAAAGGTTTCGCAAATATTCGGAGCTAATAAAAATTGTTTCATATTTATCCTCGCTCGTAAAACAAGGGTACACGCTTACATGAGAAGGTCTTTTATCATAATAGATGCATAAATTCATAATTAGTAATTCTGAGATACAAAATTCTGGGGAAATCCTTCCATATATAATTGTATAGTTCCACAACAGTGAGGACAGCGGCAATCTAGCGCCATTACTCAACATGTGAAAGCAAATTGTAGATGTATATTTTGTTTATTTCTAAGCCTTTTTTTGCAAATCACTGTCGATGATTTGTATTATAACTAAGGACATTAGCAACAACTTGGGTGAGTAATTTTTATCTGAGTTGTATTGTGAATTTAGTAAATCTGCTGGAGTGCTGCTACACGTTTTTGAGTACACTCTTCTGCAAACCTAAAATAGAGCGGTCCATAACGAAAACGTCATTCCGATTAAATTAAAGAATGCGTCTGATTTGCTCGTAATTTAGGGTTGCATTGCGAACTAGCCTAGCCCGCCTTAGCCAGTGTGTAGCAACCTTGGAATTTATGATCTGTGGCGGCGCTATTTCGCTATAGACGTCACATAGGCTACTCGGATGTTGTGGCGGCCATTATGATTTTATCCCGTATCGTATATCATGTATCAATTCTATACCCCCTTTTTCATAACTTTCCCGGTCAAGCAACAAAATCTGACATCCAAGCAATGAAAGTTTAGAATTTATTTTACTGTTATATGCCAAATTTGTGCAGTTTCGATGGTGAGCCACAGGTGAAATCTGGTGAGTACTTTGGCAACTCCAATTACACTTTTCAGTCGGCAGTCTGCACATTGTGCGAGATGGAAGCAGGGGAAATCCCTGGGGTGTTGCCTAATTGTAGTATTACGCTAAAAGTGGAATTAAGGAAATACCCGTCTTAGATTTTTGTAGGCTGGTTAGCTGGTGGGAGGGGGGGGGGGGTGTTTCTGTTTGGGATTTTAAATAGAAGGGGTCCAATTAGCAAAGATGGTGAATGGGTGTTATGCTATTTTCAAAACTATTTTTCCTTAAAATCTTTTTTTTAGTGCTCAAGCTTTTTTCAGTTTTACAGGTCTCATTTTCAGAGTAAACAGATTAGTTTTTTAGCTTGTTACATTTCTGGTTTTGATGATGATTGATAATGATGATGGCGGCGATGATGGCGGTGATTATGATGATGATAATGGCGGCGGCGATGATGATGATGGTGGTGATGGTGGCAATGGTGATGATGATGGCGGCGATGATGGCGGTGATGGTGATGATGATGGCGGCGATGGTGATGATGATGGCGGCGATGGGATGAGCATAATTATTTTAAACTTCTGTCTTTTCTCAGAGAAAAATTTTGTTTTGCATATTGATTTGCATATTGATTTTTTATAGAACCTATTTTTCCAGATCTTTGTTAAGGGATACCAAATACCTAATTTCAACATCACAACCTCTTTATTTACTAACCAAACCACAGTGATAATAGGAATATATGATTTCCTGTTTGGCATTTTAAACATATTGGCTGTAATTATTTTTTTCCTCTACATTTGCTGTGATTGTTTGTTGGACATTTTAAATGGTTTTTTGGTTTTGTAGCCTAAAACCAAAATCTTTTACCCTTGCTTTTACTTGTATTATAAAAATTTCTTTTGTTGTCTTAGGTTGCTTGCTTGGGTCTGACCTGCATTCTGCTTAGGCCACTAAAAAGGTTTGTCGCAGAAGAAATGTGAAAAAAGCAAATGTGAAATGCATTTTTTTTTTTTTTGGGGGGGGTGCTAATGCGAAATGCAGGTTTTTTTAACCACTTTTTTCAGGTTTTCAGCCCCTTCGCAGCTGAATTTTCATTTAAAAAAAAAAAATTCGAGTAAAAATGTAAAAAAAATGATGCAATGTTTTTTTTGCTTAACTACAGCTTACCTGCTTCAACTTACCTGTTGCTGCTGCCCTGTCTGCTGTACTACTTTGCTAGCTTGGCATATTTGTAAATAATTTGTACATATTTTTTTTTTAAAGAAAAGAACATCTATGATCTTTGTCAATAAACAAAACTTGTAAATAAACTTGTTTAACTGTCGTAACCTTAGTCCTTTGTAAAAGACAAAGAAAAGAACATCTTTGTCAATAAACTTGTTTATCATCATCACCACAACCACCACCACCACCGCCATCACCACTACCACCACCACTACCACCACCCAGTGGCGTATCGGGCCTGCCTGCTCTGAGGGGGCAAATTTCCCAGTCTTGGGAAATTTTCCCTGGTCAAAAGGCCAATTTTTCCCGGTCAGAGGGCTAAAAAACGGCTGATTTAGCATGATTTTTGCAATTTTTTCCCCGGCCAAGTCGTCAGGGCCCCCCTGCCCCCCCGCCTGTTACGCCAGTGCCACCACCATCACCACCACTACCACCACCATCACCACCACCATCATCACCACCACCATCATCACCACCACCATCATCACCACCACCATCATCACCACCACCATCACCACTACTAGAAAATTAATAGCAGTGGTGGCACCAGGATCTTTTTTTGGGGGGGGGGAATTAGGGAAAGAAATTTGGAGGGGGAAGGTGAAGAATGTACAAAGTTGGGTAAATTTGCTAGAAGTGTGCGAAAATTTTTAATGGTCAAATATATGACATCAAATTTGTTTGAAATGCACATGAAGCATGCAAGAGAATTTGCTCCCGTAATTTGATTAATAGTCATCCATCACTTTGATAAGGTACCGTAACGCTCAAGTTTGGGGGAAACTGGAGAGCAAGGACACATTTAGAAGAATCCTCATCTCCCTTCCCCCCTATATTCCCCCACCACACCCCTGCTGCTGCTGCTGTCACTGATTAGCAGCAATTTATTTCCCTGTTACAAGCAGTATCTTATTCCCTATCTTATTACAAAAAAATATAGCCATCAAAAATTAATGTGCATCTGGGCAATTTCAAACTGGCAACCTCATTATTGTCCAGCACTGTCTGACTGTCCAGGCAGGATTAAGGTGGCAACATTGGATTGGAACCACAGATATAGAAAAGGAGATCCCGGTCTGCCTATACCGGCCTGTACAAAATATTTGTCACCACAAATACGCGCTATTGGGGTATTCGTGTTTGTACCCGAGAAACCGCGAAAAGTAACGAACGCAGTCCTGTGCGTATTAATACCGTGAAGCATCTTAGCTAACGCAACCGCAGTGGTTGCGTAAAGATTTTGCATGGCACAAGATCGAAAGGTGCTCGCGGTGTTAAAATTCCGCCTTCCGATCACATTTGTAATGGTTAGAATGGGCGTGGTTGTGGGCCATAAATAATTTCCCTCATTGTAATTGTTAATCTTTTATAGAAACATATTTTCCAAGATCTTTGTTAAGGGATACCAAATACTAAATTTCAACATACACCTCGTTATTTACTAACCAAACCACAGTGATAATAGGAAAATGATTTCCTGTTTGGCATTTTAAACATATTGGCTGTATATTTTTTTCCCTACATTTGCTGTGATTGTTTGTTGACCTTTTAATGGTTTTTTGGTTTTTGTAGCCTAAAACCAAAAATTTTACCCTGCTTTTACTTGTATTAGTAAAAATTTTTGTCTTAGGTTGCTGATTGGGTCTGACCTGCATTGCATTAGGCCACTAAGACAGTGTGCAAGAAGAAATGTGAAAAAAAGCAAATGTGAAATGCATTTTTTTTTTTGTTTGGGGGGGGTGCCTAAGCTGAAACATGAAGGTTTTTTTAACCACTTTTTTCAGGTTTTCAGCCCCCTTAGCAGATGATTTTCATTTAAAAAACAAAAAATCGAGTAAAAATGTAAAAAAAATGATTGGGCAATGTTTTTTTTTTTTGCTTAACATACAGCTTACCTGCTTCAACTTACCTGTTGCTGCTGATGCCATGTCTGCGTACTACTTGCTTTAGCTTGGCATATTTGTAAATAGATTTAGTACTATTTTTTTTTAAAGAAAGAAATCTATGATTTTGGCAAACAAAACTTTGTAAATAAACTTGTTTAACTGTCGTAACATTAGTCCTTTGTAAAAGACAAAGAAAAGAACATCTTGTCAATAAACTGTTTATCATCATCACCACAAGACCACCACCACCACCGCCATCACCACTACACCAACATACACCACCCCAGTGGCGTATCGGGCCGCCTGACTCTGAGGGGGCAAATTTCCCAGTCTTGGGAAATTTTCCCCTGGTTCAAAAAACAAGGCCAAGTTTTCCCGGTCAGAGGGCTCTAAAAAACGGCTGATTTAGCATGATTTTTGCAAGTTTTTCCCCGGGCCAAAGTCGTCAGGGCCCCCCGCCCCCGGCCTGTTACGCCAGTGCACCCCCAACATCAACACCACCCCCATCACCACTACTAGAAAATTAATAGCGTGGTTGGCACCAGGATCTTGTTTTTTTTTTAAAAAAAAGAAAGAAATTGGGAGGGGGAAGGTTGGGGAAGGTGAAGAATGTACAAAGTTGGCGTTAATGCTAGAAGTGTGCGAAAATTTTTTAATGGTCAAATATTATGACATCAAATTTGTTGTGAATGCACATGAAGCATGCAAGAGAATTTGCTCCCGTAATTTGATTGATAGTCATCCATCACCTTTGATAAGGTACCGTAACGCTAAGTTCGGGGGAAACTGGAGAGCAAGGACACTTTAGAAGAAATCCTCTCTCCTTCCCCCTATATTCCCCCACCCACCCCTGCTGCTGCTGTGCTGTCACTGTTAGCAGAATTATTTCCCTGTTCACAAGAAGTATCATATTCCCTATCTTATTACAAAAAATATAGCCATCAAAAATGATATGTTGATCTGAGGCAATTTCAAACTGGCAACCTCATGATTGTCCAGCACTGTCTGACTGTCAAGGCAGAATTAACGGTGGCACATGTATTGGAACCACAGATATAGAAAAGGAGATCCCGGTCTGCCTATACCTGTACCAAAAATATTTGTCACCACAAATACGGCTATTGGGGGTATTCGTGGTTACCGAGAACAGCGAAAAGGGAGAAGAACGCAGTCCTGTGAGTAGTACCGTGAAGCATATCGTAGCTAACGCAACCGCAGTGGTTTGCGTTAAGATTTTGCATGGCACAGAGTCGAAAGGTGTCGCCAGGTGTGTTTAAAAATTCTGCCTGACGTTAAACATTGTAATGGTGAGAATGGGGCGTGGTTGTGGGCCTAAATAATTTCCCTCATGGTAATGGTAATCTTTTATATATTGTGTGTTGATGGAATCTTACAAAAAACAATTTATGAGTGAAAAAATGTTTTCTCCCTCACATGTCAACAAAAACATACGACTTGAATTTACAATTTGGGGGTGATAAACTTGGATTGATTGAGCCAGATTATGGTTGTGTAATGAGTGCAAAATATTGGGGTGAGACGTAGACGGGCCCAATATTTTAAAACTCAAAACGGAGACCAATAAATATGGGCGAAAATCAATCCGATTTTGGTTTGAATAGAGGGAGCAAAAAAAAATGTGAAATTAAATTGGCCAGTGTGTGTTTTTAATGTGGGCGAACACATTTGAAGATGTTTTTTGGTTAAACGATGCAAAAGGAAACATTCCAAGCCTTAAATTCATTGGGATCACAAGAGAAATTTGAATTTTTCTGCCTGAACAAAATCTCAATTTTGATAGAGTAAGTGTGTAGTGTGTGTGTGGGTGTGTGTGGGGGGGGGGGGCCGGCGATCGGTCACCCACATTTAATAAATGAAACAGGATAATTCTAAAAAGTATATATTTGATATATTATAGCCCCACTTTGCCACAGAGCTTTGGAGGATTTTTTCCAAAATTATATCTAAAATACAGAATATAGGCCCATTAACAATCGCCCCAGCAGAGACAACACTATATATAAAAGGACGTACGCAATTTGATAATTAACAAAAATTGTGGTATACAAGCCTTAACATTTGGGTAAAGAATGTGTAGTTTATTAGAAAAGCGACCCGTAGTGTGTTTATTTTTGTGAAAGCAAAGTCTGTTTTCAGTAGAACAGCAATCTATACTGGATGCTATGCACTCCAGTTAAGAGCAAATCGGACATATAAATTTGAAAATAAATGGACCTTTTAAAAAAGACTTTTAAAAAAAAAAAAAGGGAAATTTCGGGTATTTCCGTTTAATCCAGCATTTTTTGTTTGTATTACAGTTTAAAACGGCTGTGGACAAAATCGTTTTGTCTTGATTTGGTGAAGTGTCACGGGCTATGTTTAAAAGCTTTTATGTGATTTGAAATAATATAGTACATTCAGCCAAAGTTTCATCAACTTCAAATTAATGTTTTGGATCATGAGGGCCTTATATTGAAAAGAAACTTAATTCCTTCGACGGTAGACCTACCGTGTAAAATTACCCTGAAATTTAATGTCACATAGTAGAAAAGGCTACCCTATAGAAATACCGTATTTTGCGGGTATTTGGAATACAGCACAGTGCTATTTTTATGTTAAAATTTCAGGCTATTATGACTTAAATTTAAACTGTCGTCTTGCTCATTTAAATAATGTCAATGCAAAGATACTATTGTTGAATTGCTAATACAGTAGTGCAAGGGTAAAAAATGAGCATATTCGGGAGGTAGCTAGTCTGTTGTGCAAACTGAAAGTCACCAAATGTCCCAAACTCTTAAGGATTTGCTGAGATTCTCAACGAAAAAATGACGTCATTCTCAGAATATGCACACTTTTATGACATTCAAAAGAAATTTGTGGAATATTAGTTTTGACTTTACCTACGATCACGGGAATAGTTGAAACCTTATAAAACTATCAGATTGCCATGATGTAAACCGATAGACCTACAAAACCTCAGTGGCCTATCATTCACATCGTAGGCTCCAATTAAATTACAAGTCCTATACCCTAAAATAGACTAAAAACCAAGCTAAAACAGGGCCAAACTTATACTTTATGATCGTCCTAAATTAGACGGCACAAATTTGCTGCCGAGATCATATGTTGGTTTATGCCTCTCAAACATTTCGTAGGCCTGCCAAAATACAAGGCGCCAGCATTCATGAAACAGAGAAAAATAAATGTACGAATGTATAAGGGTGCGTACCACAGCACGCGTTTGCAAGTATAACGCTGAGACGCTGCCAACGCATACGCTAAAGAAAGATTCCGAGACGCGTAAATACCCCCAATAGGCGTCCATGGCCGGAAAACAATGGCGCCAGACGGGATTCCTTTTCTAATCTGTGATGGAACCTTTCAGTGTCTTGTTGTATTTGAAGGGGAACAAAGTAAGACCATGCTAGATTAGAATAAACAAAATTTCAAAAATAATTTCATTAAATAACAAATTGGTGTTCCCGGAGAGATCTACTATCCCTGCTAATATGACATGTCAACCAAATCTCTCAGATTAGAAATCGTGAAGATTTTTGAAAGGAAAAGATTTGGAAAAAAAAGCAGCTCGTCCACCTACCATTAAAACTTGCCGCCAGTAAAAACAGGAAGCAGAAGTGTTTCTACCTCCCCTACCCATTGCCATTTTGGGAGTGACGAGTTGCCAAAACGGTATAATTTTTCAACACCTACTGCATGTCACCCAAATGGATCGTGTTGCCATGTGTAACACGCCTCTGGGATGACTCAACCAGTGTATAATTAAATCGGCCAGCCCGACAAGCACAATTTTCGCTCCCCAGCCCGTAACAGATAACAAAAACGAAAACGAGTTGTCGGACCATCGAGCAAGTATAATGTTTCTCGACTCGCCGAGGTCAAAATTCCCATTGTGCAAAACAAGATTAGAAATTCGGAGTGTTGTGCATTTACTACTGGTTAAAAAGGTCACAAGTGGTTTCTTAGCAACTACCCACAAGGCGGACCCACGTGGAACGCTATCGTGACGGCCATTGGGGAAAGGAAAAATATTTATTGTATGATTTTGCATGGCTTAACTATCTCAAACAAACGAATGCCTGACGTGTCATTAAGTCTAGGATCATTTATATTCGATGAGCCCTTGGGGAAATCAACGACACAGTGTGTAAATTGTGGATGGGTGGGGGTAATTGTCCATAGGATTTCATGGCTTGGGCGGTAACTAATACCAACAGTTTGCTGTAAAATTACGTGGGCCCTGTTGCCTGGGTTCGGCTTACTTGGCTCAGTGGTGAGACAACATAGTCGCAAGGAACAGCCGTAGTGTAAATGCAAATGTGATCAAATTGAACCCCCGCAACAAGGCAAATACTGCCATAAGATTAATCTTGATCACTACCATCGGCCCCCCAAATATTTCCCGCTGCACAATTTCTGCGAGGGGGCCGAGAGGGGAGTGATCAAGATTTTCTTCTTGCCTTGTCCACCGCCAAGCATGTTGAATTAAAATGGCGTATTGTCGCCCAATTTTCCTTCGATACACGTCAACTTTTATCAGCTACAGCTACTTTTTTATCTTGTATTGACACCAAGCACAAAAAATCCAAATGAAAAACATAAGGTTTGGGTCAACAAGAGTGGTTGCGGTTGTCAAGGGTTTTCTCAGCCAACGGCAGCAGCCCAAGCTTTAGAAGTACACCGGGACCTTATACTCTGTGTCAAAGTACCTTTTACAACATAAGCGTACTTTAAGAGTGATGCGCGTAAATGTGTTGATCGTGAGATTGACTATGCTAAGCCCCGCCCCTTCTGGACGGTGCGAGTGTGTTGTACCTCTGGAAAAGGTTATTTTGATAAATAGTATACCACGCAGGAAAGGGCTGGGTCTAGCCTAGGGCAGGGGCTGAAAGAGGGGTGGGGGGTTGGTATAAGGGTAAAATTTAAAAGTAGTGAAGTAGTGTTTCTTTTTCGGAAAAGTCTCTCGAAGGGGAAGTCGGCCCCCTCTATTAAAATAGTCCAGTCTCAGTTTTTGATGGGGAAGAACATACCAAGGGTGTCAATCATGTATAGGGATGATGAAGGAAAAATAACCAAAAAACAAAGAACCACAATACAAACACACAAAAGAAAACAAATATACAAACAAATACACACACACATACACAAACACACAACA